>JAOBBB020254460.1:0-11179 GCA_025331005.2 Zoanthus gigantus | reverse complement strand
CATCGCTTATGTTTTTTATCATTTAGATGAAAATTAGAACCCTTTAGCAATACTAAATTTAAAAAATTAAACAGTTTTTCGCGGTTCCTGTTACGTTCTTTGAGTTTGGAAACGTGCAAATAAGACAGTTCTGGGACAGCTGTCGTTTTTGACCGAGCATTCATTCCATTATGAAGTCCTGGTGTGATGACGTAGAAGAAGGTACCTGTGCAGCTTCCGGTTGAATATTAACACTGAAAACACAACAATTTCTTCGTTTCCGGTTTAAAACAGCGAAAAACAGAGAAATTCATTTTTAAGCACTTTGTTTGGAAAAATCTATGGGCGGGCGAAATCCCTAAGATGGCACTAGTGAATTCGCCCCGTGGGACAATATCCCTGGTAATTTCGCGCCAGGAGGGGTGAATTCCTTACAACACCGGATTTATTTATATGGGTCAATCCTGTTCGACGATTGCTAATTACCAAATAGATATCTGAGCAGACATAACTAATGCTGCTGAAAATAAATAGCCAAATAAATTACTGTTCCTCAGCAGGATACCTACACAACATGCAATTCTACACCTGGTTTCAGCTCCAATAAATCCTGTACCAACTGAAGAACAATTCAGGTGAAGCCACCCACTAAGTAAGCACAGTGACTGATCAACGTTAGTAAATTAATGAGAGCCAATTGATGAAACCATTAAAACCACATGCTACACAATAAAAGCAAGCTCGCGCTGAGGCTCTAACAAAACCACTGCAGATAGACAGTTTGATGAAGTTTTTAATTCGGTATTATAACAGGATTCTCGGAAAAGTTGGGGTTCGAGTTCCAGTTGAAGACAGATCAGAAAGTTGCCGTTAGTTATCTTTAGTATGGTATGGTGTTTCAAGATGTCCTTGCCGTTTTATTGACTAGTTTTTGTAAGAGTCTGATTTTGAAGGCTTTTGTCATAGCTAGTAAATGACACGCAATGAATGATGGCTATGGTTTATATGCTTCTGAATAGCATAAAAGAAGAGCTGCAGATATGAGAGGCAAACAGGCTTAGAATTTTAGCTGTTCTTTGAACAAATTGAGGGTGGTGGAGCTCAAAGCAGCTGATTTTCTGCTTTTATTTGGATCGGCGGAAAGTGTGTTAGATGACAAGTTCTTGGGTGCGATCAAAGTCTCAGTTTCAAGCTCGACCTCCATCTTTGTCTCCTGTTGTTGTCGATGAATTATAAAAGTTGTTGAGATGTTGACGGGTAAAAGATGAATTTGTTGGATTTTTGATGGTTGTTTCTTACAAGAATAAAATTACATCGAATAAATCATGCACATGCTTGTTGTATTCCTACAAGAAAACTGTGACATTGTTTGTAAATAAATAAATCTTGATTCTGTCGATGTCATGCCGTAAATTGCTGTCTTTGTATTGCATGGAAACAAGACTTGACAAAGGTTTTTTATTTTAAAAGTGTGCATGACAAATGACAGCTGAACTTTTACTTCTGACGATCGCTGATTGGTTTATATTTGACTGAATTTGACAGCGCATCAACTGGTCAGAAGTGGAGGTTGGAATATAATCACCATAGGTTCCAAATATTAATATTTGTTGTTCAGTAGTACGTAATGAATAAATAAATACACTTTTCCGAAAAAACTGGTATATGCTTGAGCAGGAATCGAGCCCACGTCTCCCTGTATTCTAATAAGGAGTGCTAACCACTACACCATCAGGGACCACCATGCTGGGAACGTAGCAGTTGGCAGCAGTTGGAACAACAGGTTCCAAGCAGGCTCTTCTTCCCTTTCGTACCCTCGCCTTTTACCTTACTTTAAATAAACTTTAGAAGAGCCGGCTTGCAAGCTAGTTACAACTCGATTCTTGGACTAGCAAGTTATGGATGATGCTGTGAACAGGTAGTACATCAGTCGCGGTAGCAAACTTATAACTATGCATGACACCATGCTTACTGACTGTTTTGCAAAGTTCCTGAAGTGGTTTAACGGTTTTGCAATGGATGACCCACAAAGTCAATCACATATTGACAGGAGATGCCATGCGGTGGGTCTCTTTTACAGGTAACAACTAAAGGATGAAAATTTTCTGCTGGTAAAACTACCAAGTATATTGAGGGGTTTCTCTGGGGTATGCGTTTACCGGGGTAACAAACGACGCAGGATTTTGGGAGAACACGAGAAAAGCTTGTGAAAATAACTTTGAAAGTTTCAAGGGTTTTTGGTAGTGAAAATGCGTTTTAATGCAATCAAAATTTCAATTTTCCCCCCGAGATCAGTCAACTAGTGCCAGTGTGTGTACTTCCAGTTACAATGCGAATGATTTGTTTTCACTGCAATGTTGAATGAAAATAAACTTCTGTTTCAAGAAACCTGCCCTTTTTAAATATGGTCAAGCTCAGTGAATCGAGTGTGAGCCACGTGGAGCACAAATAAAACGAAGTAGCTATGGGCTCAGTATTCCCAATTAGTAAAACTTTTTTTTCTTCAATACTGCTGAATGAAGATAGACCCGTTTTGCTTCCAGAAACGTGTTTAAACTGTCGCAGTTCCACTGTGGTGCCTCTTGGCCATTGTTTAAAAGGTATTATGTAATTTATAATCTTAATTTGCATTTATGCAAATTATTTTGAGTGCAAACTCAAAACTACTCTCACCTAGCCTTACGCCGGCATTGTAGTTTTCAGGGTTTTGTAAAAATAAGTTCTTCCTTTGCAAATGAATTCTGAGGTTGAAAATAGAATGCATGCTGTATGACCACAGATTAGTTCTGCCCCCCCCTCCCAAAAAAAAAAAAAAATACTGTAAAAACTGATATGAAATTTGGGCGACATATAATCAATCCACCAACAAATCATTAAACCACCATCTGACGCTGTTGAATTCGGGTTTTCACATGCACATGTATCAAGTCATCATGTATAAACAGTGCTGAAAGTCTCTTTTTACTTCATATAACTTTGATTCTAAACTGAATCAATTCTCTGTTTCATACAGGTTTTCGTGGCTAAATTTCCGCAGCATTTTGTTAACATGGTTTCGCTTAAAACCATGGTCTGTGTTTTGTTTCTTCAATTAAAACTAAAAAAAATATAAAAAATTTGAAATTGGTAAAATTCAGTCTGAAAGATGCAGAAGAAACTGCTAACAATTAAGATGTTTCACTTCGTAAAACTTCTCAAATCACCACAGTTGTCCCAAGCTTATGTTTCGAGAAAGCAAAGAAACCACCCGTTGGGAATTTTAAAGCTATTTAAAATACTTAAATTTAAAACGCAATATTCCATTTTATTTTGTGACCTATGACCTGTAAAATAGACCCGCCAGATCGAGTACGATGGTCTTAAATGAGAGCTGATCCAACCACGCTAAACCAAAATGCGTTCGTAAAAAAGTTTATCGATTTTAAAGAATCTTCTTATTTTAAGCATTTCCTTTATAAAGTTTTAGACTTTCATGACATTACATATTATATTTCGCTTATTTGTACTCGTGTACTTACAATAAAATGGACTTAAAACGTTTTATTATTTTCAAAGCTTTTAAATATTATGTTTTTTATTTTGGACTCTGCAGACTCTATACAACTATGAACTGTTCATTCTACTTGAACAAAAACAATATTAAAGATACCTTTCAATTTGCCAATTTGTTTAGACTTCCACAGTTGCCTAACACGGTCAAGTAACTCTTGCTTTTCACAGCAACCAGTATAGTCAACAAAATTTGCTGTGAGAATGTGTTTGAGTTCCTTTACAGATAGCTTGTCCACTTGATCTATATTCTTCAGGTCGTCTATCGTTCTGCTGTTACGTAATGTATTCTTCAAGACAATCAAAAGAACGAGAATGAGGTTTGTTTTATTAAAACAACATTTATAAATATAATTTATGTTTAATATTCATAAAGAACATATGTCGAGCAATTTTAAAATTTAATCAAATTGGTAGAAAATAAAAATGCTACATGCATATTCTTCAAAACATTAAGGCTAGTAAAGGATTAAAATCAATAGGTACAAAATATATAGACAACTTAGAAACAAAATCAACATGAAATGATTGATGTCGAGGCTGAAGAACGAAATCTATATCTACCAGGATGCAATATGAATCTATCACAGGTTAGGTGCTACCAGAAAGCTGGTACTCTATTTACCAACCTTATCTGGGAAAAAACTGAATCAACCTTTGGGGGAATGAAAGTTGCACATTTTTAAATTTCAAAAATATATAAATCCAGCTGCAACTGAGGTTTAAACATGGAACCTTGAGGATGGAAGGTTTAGCCACACTACCACTCGTTAAACACACAGCCATTGGAGTCATACTAATAAGTCAAATCAAACTAAACACCATTAATATTTGTTTTCCTTTTATGCCAACTAAATAACACAAGCAAGTTATATCTTTGTTAAAAAGAACAAGAAACTTGTTTGCATATAAATCATTCAATCTGATATGCAAAAACTCACAGCATGGATTCAATTACAACAGATTCATCTCATCTCATCTAACCACTTCACTCCTCGAGGAGCATAAGGCGAGGCACAGATCTCTCCACTTGGCCTGTCCCTGGCGGCTTCCTCTGCTGCCCTCCAGCTTGGCCACCCCATCTCGTTCCTTTCTTTCTCTGCTGTCCTTCTCCAGGTTTCTATTGGCCTTCATCTATTTCGTTTGTCTCAGGTGTCCAAGTGAGAGCCACCTGTTAGTCTTCCTCATTTCCTTTTCTAAGTACATGCCCAATGTACCGCCATCTTTATGCTTTCTTTGATCGTCTGGGTTTGGGTTCTTTCCCTAAGTACCTGGTTGCTGATCTTATTCAGCCAAACACTCGCAATATCCTCCTCAGGTATCTGTTTTGGAATGCCTCGCACATCTTCATGTCTGCCACTGTCATCTTCCAGCACTCGGATCCATACATCAGTACTGATTTCACATTACTGTTGTAGATCTTCACTTTGGTCTTCATGCTGTATATCCTGGATTTCCACACTTGATTCAATGACAGAAAAGCGTTCCTGGCTTTCTGCAATCTTGACTTTATGTCCTCACTGGTACCACCCTTTTTGGTTACTATTGATCCCAGTTATGTGAACTCTTCTACCTCCTCCAGTTGTTGTCCGTCGATCTTGATAGGTAGGTCGAATTTTGCATTTATTCGCATCGTCTTTGTCTTTCCAATGCTGATTTTCAATCCTGCTTTTTCAGCCCACTCCTTTACTGCTGTTGCTTTGTTCTGTATGTCATTGAACTTGCTGGATATGAGTGCAACATCATCAGCGTATTCGAGATCTTCCAACTTCCTTGTGAACTTCCATCTAATCCCTGTGTTCTTCCCTTCACACTGTTTTTCATGACCAAATCTAGTACCAAGAGGGACAGGAATCTGGACATTCCACAGCCTTGTTTCACCCCACTCTCTATCTTTACCCAGTTTGACTGCAGTCCATTGTTCATCACACACACCTCATTGTTTTCGCAAAAAATAATTTCTTTATCATTGTTACTATATTTGGTGGTGAACATTAAAATTCCATGATCTTCCACAAAGTTTCTTGATGTATGCTGTCAAATGCTTTTTCGAAATTGACGAAGTTTAGATATAATGGTGCATGTCACTCTACACTTTGCTCGATGATGTTCCATGAGATGAAGATTTGATCTGATGTTTCTCTCCCTTGTCTGAATCCACCTTTTTCCTTCCTACGTTCTTTGCCTATTTCCTTCTGCATCCTTTCGATCATGATGTTGCCCTGAATTTTTCCTGGAACGGACAGCAGTGTGATACCCCTCCAGTTGGAACATCTTGACAAGCCACCCTTCTTCGGCATTGTTGTTAGTATCCCTCTTATCATTACTTTGTTATCTCCTCCTCCTTCCAGATCTCATTAAACAGCTTCTTAAACCACTTGGTTAATGTTTGTATATCAGGTTTTAGCAGCTCTCCCATGATGTTGTCGGTCCCTGGAGTCTTGTTGTTCTTCACCTTTCTCAGTGCAGATCTAATTTTATCTTCTGAGATCTCTTCACTCTTTATTTCCTCACTCACTCTCCATCTTTTTCTTCTGACAGGTCTATTTGGTGGTTCCCTGTTTAATAACTCTTCGAAATGTTCCTTCTATCTTTTCTGTTCATTTTTCTCCTTGGCAAGAATATTACCATCCTTGTCTCTTAACACACTGCTTCCGCCTCTATATTTCACACTGATCTTCCTTGTTATTCTGTATAACTTCCCTTGCTCTCCCTTCCTTGATGCCTCCTCTGCTTCTCTGATCATTCCGTTGATGTATTCTCTCTTGTCCCTTCTACACTTACGTTTCACTTCTCTGTCGAGTTTTTGGTATTCCTCTCTTTACGTGCTTGCAATTCTAGTTAATTTGGTACTGTTCATCTTTCGTTTCATCTCTTTTCTTTCTTCTATAGTCTTCAGGACGTTTTCTGATACCCACTTTTTCACATCCTTCTTTCTCTTTTCCCAGTATGACCTCTGCAGTTTCATTGTAAGCTGTCTTGAATTCATCCCACATTGTATCGACATCCTCTTTATCTTCCATTCCTTCCAATACAGTGAATCTATTCTTCAGCTCTATTCTGATTCTCTCTCTACAGTCAGGATTTCTAAGTTTCCTCACATCATATCTTTGTTGGTCGATTTTGTTCTTCTTATCAGTTCTTTTCATCTTCAGTTGGACTTTGCTGATCACCAACTGATGGTCTCTTTCATATCTGCTCCTCGTTTTACCATCGTATCCAAAACAGATATTTTCCATTGACTAAGATGTGGTCAATTTGGTTGTTCGTGTTGAAGTCTGTAGATGTCCATGTACTTTTGTGGATGTTCTTGTGTTGGAAAAGTGTCATTGTCATCATTAACCTGTTTTCACTTCAGAATTCGACTATTTTGACCCCACTGTCATTCCTTTCACCTGTCCCATTTTTCCCTATCGTCCTCTCGAAATGGGAATTATCATTTCCAATCTTGGTGTTAAAATCTCTCATAGTTATGTATATGTTGTGCTTGGGCATCTTTTCTTTTATTGCTTGGAGTTGTTCATAGAATTCCTCTTTATTTTCGGCTGTCACATCGTTGGGTTTGCGCAGAGCATATACTTGGAAATAAAAGTAGCTGGTATCAGTCTTTCACTGATCGATTCCCACTCCTCTTAAAACTTTGCAATCTCCATGGACATCACAACTGTCATTCCTCTTTCATGGTTCTCAGTATGACCTGAATATACCATCATCTCACCTGTCATCTCACCTGTAGTGAGATTGATCTTCCCAGATTTTGTCCATCTGTCTAAATTGTATCTTCTCATCTGTCTTCTTAACTGTGGAGTCCTCCCCGTCTGGTATAGTGTTCTGAAGTTCCAGCATGTTATTCTTATAGTGTGTTTAGGTCCAAGAAATGTAGGCTTCAAGTCCCTGGCTTCCTTCCGGCTTTCACCAAGGTCCGTCCTACTTCTACCATTCTGGAGTTCCAACGTTCCCTGAACCAATGCGTCGTCTTTGTATCTATACCTCGTTTCTGTAACTTAATATTTTTTACAGGAATGGGGTGCTAACCCGTTGCCCAACCCTCCCCCTTTCTCACCCGGGTTTCAGACTGGCTATGGCGGATTAACAAAAGGAAAGTATTAATTAGAAATAAATTAGAATTAGGCCCTGATGAAGATTTAATAGTGCTATATGCATAAAAAGCACCAAGCATTACCATTCTAAACATGAAATTAGAAAATGATATGAAAGAAAAATGTTGTCAAGAAAATCTTAAAAACAAATAGAAGCCACTCTTTTTATCAGTGCTGTAATGTTTGTAAATAGGATATAGTGGCAAATAGATCAAACAAATCATGCATTATTCTTTAATAACAGGATGAACGCATGTTTGCAACAAACAACGTGAAATGGCTTGAATTCATTTAAAAGGAAACAAAGCTAACAAATAGGTTGAGTTAGCAGCATGCAAATGAAATGCCCTATCTAAACATACTGAAAGAATATTATAAACAACTATCAGTTACTAAAACTTACTGTAGTCAAGTGAGCCAAATTTAAAGTTACTCAATGAATAATTTAACTTAAGTAATTGGCAACTACAGACGAAACTCCTGTGTACTTAATTTATCAAGAGTTGAACTTTATGATCATCACTGGAAGTAGACCCTCCCCCAACCACGGGCACCTCACGTACCCTTCTTTATACAAGGAAAGATTTTCCTTCTTTAAATAGCTACCATAGGGAGGTTGAACAACTGGTCATAATTGAGCTTCAGGTAAAGAAGAAAAAAGTGACTGATCGTTGAATTTTTCATGAAGTTTTTGGTCTGTGTTTTAGTAGATGTTTACTTTTTATTTCAGCAAAATGGTGCAAGCAAATTTAGCGACAGTGTGATGAAATGGATGAATTTGAAGTTGATGACAAGACTTTAGGTCCAGAAGATTTGGAAGAATTACATGATCTCATATAACCAGAAGATGTGGCCTTTTTGATGAGATGTTTGGCAGCAACAATGAAGAAGATGGAGATGACTATGAAGGGTTCAATGTTGGAGATGTTGAACAAAAAAGATTTCCACCACATAGAATAGGCCTGCCAGTTGCCTTTGTATGGAACAAATGCTTAAAATGCAAACTTGACCTTATAACTACCCTATTTACTGATGTACAGGTTGACTTGGTGTATAATTGACTTGGTGTATAATTTGACTTGGTGTATAATTTGACTTGGTGCATAATTTGACTTGGTGTATACTTGACTTGGTGCATAATTTGACTTGGTGTATAATTTGACTTGGTGCATAATTTGACTTGGTGTATAACTTGACTTGGTGTATAACTTGACTTGGTGTATAATTTGACTTGATGAATAATTTGATTTGGTGTATAAATTGACTTGGTGTATAAATTGACTTGGTGTATAATTTGACTTGGTGTATAACTTGACTTGGTGTATAATTTGACTTGGTGTATAACTTGACTTGGTGTATAAGTTCACTAGGTGAACAAGTTGACTCAGAGCATAATTTGACTTGGTGTACAAGTTAGTATGGAATACAAGTTGACTTGGTGTATAATTTGAATTGAAGTACAAGTTGGCTTGGGGTACAAGTTGACTCAGAGCACAATTTGACTTGGGGTACTAGTTGATATGGTGTACAAGTTGAGTTAAGTGTATAATTTGACTTGGTGTACAAGTTGACTTGGTGTACAAGTAGGTTTACTGTACAAGTTTATATGGTGTATAATTTGACTTGGTGTACAAATTGACTTGGTGTATAATTTGACTTGGTGTATAATTTGACTTGGTGTATAATTTGACTTGGTGTACAAAATGACTTGGTGTATAACTTGCCTTGCTGTAGAAATTCATTTGGTGTACAATGCAAGTTGGCATGGTGTACAAGTTGACTCAGAGCACAATTTGACTTGGGGTACTAGTTGATATGGTGTTCAAGTTGAGTTAAGTGTATAATTTGACTTGGTGTACAAGTTGGCTTACTGTACAAGTTTTTATGGTGTATAATTTGACTTGGTGTACAAATTGACTTGGTGTATAACATGCCTTGCTGTAGAAATTCATTTGGTGTACAAGTTGGCATGGTGTACAAGTTGACTCAGAGCACAATTTGACTTGATGTACTAGTTGCTATGATGTTCAAGTTAACTTAAGTGTATAATTTGACTTGGTGTACAAGTTGGCTTACTGTACAAGTTTATATGGTGTACAAATTGACTTGGTGTAAAGGTTGGCCCAGTGCGCAAGTTGACTTTCTAAGATTGATGAAAAAATAAGTAAGATAAGATAAAAAGAAAGTCAGAAAAGTCTATGCATTCTCCTGGTCGAGAAGCCATTTTGCCACCTATTCCATTTGACCACTGACTTGTGACACGTATGTTAGACATCAGCATCTTGGAAGACTTTTCCTAATAATTAAGTTGACATTGGTATTTTTAAGGAAGGTTTTAGGTCTTGCAAGGTTAACTTATACACTGGCAAATACAATGCTTCAAAACAAAGTTCACAAAACAATTTAACCTTGAGGTGAGGTATCTAAATTATACATCAGACCAATGGGTTTGTAATTTTAAAAGAACATAAATAAAATTTTTTAGCCAAGTGTAAATGTTTTTAAAAGTTAACAACATATAAAACTTGAGAATTTTTTGAAATGCATGAGGATTGTTTACCTGTTTATTAGATTTATCCTGTTGTAAACCTGTAGCAGTATGATGGTTTGCATTATCATCATTACTAGAACTTGAACTAGAATACTGTGGCATGCCCGGTAATGTCTCGCCCCACCTTTCACCATTATTATTTTGTTGTTGCACTGGCCGGAAAGGTAATGGTCCTTGCCTAAATCCGTGACTGACTTGATGTGGAACACCAAAAGGGCCTGGAGGAATTTCGATATCTCCTTGCACCCTAGTAGCACTCTGTGATTGGTTGCCACCTGGACTATGAAAAGTTTGGTTTGATGTATTTTGTGAGCTAGAATTTGAAAAAGCAGATCGGCGAGATTTTGCATACTTGATAATTAGATCTACTAAGTCTCTTTTTTCTTTACACTGGCTAGTTGAAATTTCAACTGATCGTAAATATGCTTGTAGGTTTTTTATTTTCAAATGCATAAGCTGCTCCTTGTACAAAATGGGTGAAGCTAAGGCTCTACATGTAAGGCAGTGCTTCCCAGACAAGCGGTGAGCATTCTCAGCACCTTGGTTAAAGCAAACACTACAGAAAGTCTTTTTACAACCACTACAGTTGTTCTGCAAGATAAATATATAAATAAATTAGTACAAGTTTGGTAACTAAGTCTTCACTGGTCAATCAAGTGACATATTAAAATAGAAGCCTAAATATCAAAGAACCTTTTCCCCTGGGATGTATTTTGAACATTATTTGGCTCTCCAATTCTACATTCTGCAATTTTAGACCAAGTTGACCCATTTCACCCTGGAAAGATTTAAATTCACCTTGATTTAATTTGTACTCTTTCTTGAGCAAGTCCCTGTTACAAGCCTTTAAGATTGGTGAAGTTCTTTCTCTTAAAACTTACATTTACAGGCATATTAATGAGATACCTTTAGAGGTTTCAGTTTCAGTTTATTAAAGAATAAAGTAATTTTACAAAGAATGTGGTAGACTTGTCATCTGCAAATAGCAATGAATGCTAAT
>JAOBBB020254373.1:0-11179 GCA_025331005.2 Zoanthus gigantus | reverse complement strand
TACCTGGCTCGATTAGCCCCACTAGGTTATTCCAGGTAACCAGCACCTTCACCTAACTATGAATTTATATATATAATATAATGTAACGTAACACACAAAAGGTAAATAAAGTACTTGTTGTTGTTATCAGTTTGCTATTCACTGTTAAAAAGAGTGCATCTCAAAAAACTGTTATTCATTATGCCATGAATAAAACAAGCGATATCGTCCGATAAAATGAAAACATCTTCGTGTTTATGAAAAGTCCTTGAGATCCACGGGATTAAGGACTGCAAGTCTTTCGATGTTTTCATTTCTCCAAATTTAGCTAATTTCCATGCACTGTTGCTTTGTAAAAATATTTAGTCTACAAGGCTTTAGCCTGTACTTCAAAATCAACCTAAAAAATTACCAGCAATAGCGGGACTATAACAATAATGGAAGCATTCCTCTAATGATATTGATGACGATAATGATAATTATAAATGATAACGAAGATGATGATGACAATGAAAGTGAGAAGGACAATGACAATGTTAACAACAATAATAACAACGACAAAATAACGAAATGGCGATGATGATAATGATAATGACAATGGCAACAACAACTATATATAATGATGATGATGATGATGATGATAATGATAACAATAATGATGATGATGATGATGATGATGATGATGGTGATGATAGTAACAATGATAATGATAACATAACGATGATGATTATGATGATAGTGCGATAATGATGATTGTTACGATGATAACAGTGACACTAATAAAGATAGTAATGACGATGAAGACTGTGATAACGATAACGCTGACAATAACTACAACACCGATAACAAAGGCATTAACTCTAACTGAACAAGGATTATGAAAAGAAGATAAATTAGTTTCATTTGATCGGTTCTTGCGGCAATTTTCTTATTCTGCTATTAATTGAACCATTTTCTCTTTAGATCAAATGTTCTAGAAATTCCTGAACTGCTTTTACACCTAATATATCCGAAACTGATTAATTAACAGAAAAATGAAAGTCGAAAATAGTTTCTAAGCTATTACTATTTATTTTGCACAATCTTTTATCAAATTTCTCTTTTTGTAAAATTATTATTAATTTCTCTTTTTGTACAATCTATTACCGAATTTCTCTTTTTGTACGATCTGTTATCGAATTTCTATTTTAAATTTGTTCGATATATTATCGAATTTCTCTTTTTGTAACGGTCCATTATCAATTTTCTTTTTGTATGCTCTATTATCGATGATCAATTTTTGCTACCCCCATCCAAATCCCCGTCAAAATTACAACCGTAACAAAAATGAAAAAGCAGAAATTTTTAAAAACTTTTTACTCTATTATTTCTCGCGTACTGGGCAACTCAAACAAAACTAAAAGTTGTGAATTCAGTAGCAGCTGTTGAAATAAGTTTTAATAACTGAGTTAAGCAGATGTGAAAAAATACTTTTTTGTGTAGTGAATTGAATTCTTTCAATCTTTTCATTTATGTAAATTTGTAATTTTGTACACCTTTTGATAACGCAAGGTTCTTGACAAATACAGCGCTAGAAATAACGCAAAAAGGAGAGATACAAATTTATATCCAGCTGAAGATATCCCCAAACGACAATTAATATGATAAAAAGAGATGATACTAAAATATTTCCTAGCTATAGATCTTAAATCAACTCCATTCTAGAAAAATGTATTTTGGACCGGTGTGTTAAACAATGGACTCAAAACCAAAATTAAATTTATTTCATTTAATTTTTCAGATTCGTTTTGAAAACTAATGAGGAGTTTGTTGATTTACACATTCAGTAAATCAGCGTCTTAGGACGACAACAAATAGCACTATATTCGTAGTTTTTTACATTTAATGAATGTAATTTTAAAGTATTCAGATATTAAAATGAATAAGTGTTACAGTATTCAGGTATTAAAACGGATAAGGGTTACATCTTTCAAAGTATTCAGGTATCAAAATGTAGTTATACATCTTTCAAAGTATTCAGGAATTAAAATATATAAGTGTTACATCTTTCATTTCCTAGTGCATTTATCCTTTCCTTGTTGTAATAAAGTAAGGATATTCTGTTTTTTTTTTCATTGTTTCATTAGTTAAAATCTCATCTCAAGCAGCGTCAGAGAAACTAATTATGAATACTTTGATAAAGATCCTAAATAATTTTAATAATTAAACACCTCTTCACTCAGTTGGTCAAGGTATGAATATAATAAGTTCATTGAGTAATAAACTGAAGAAGAAAAAAAAATGGTTAAGTTGACAAGCTGAGAGTCATTTTTTACCACGAAGCCTATATTTACTCAAATTTAGTATGTTTGAAGACTTGAAGGACTCCATATATGAACACGTAAAAGGTTATTTCAGATTATCGAATGTTGGTAGAAGTTTTTGAAAAAGTTCATGCAATACAAATATCATCAAAACTATCAGTACCTACAAAACTAAATATGGCGTTTTATAGACTTGAGAAATATCAATGATTCACTTATTTGAAACGGCATATACAATATGAAACAATAACTAACGTCTTTACAGTCAATAATACCAGCTATAAGTCATCTAATCAAATTAGTTTTTCTTCCCTTGATAATCCTCTTTCTCCTCATCAAAATACTTAAACCGTCCTTTCCACCATTGATCAGGTATCGCTCCCATCTCCTCTCTTTTCTGCTCTCTTCTAATCTCAAGCTCATTTTTTCGGGCGGGGAACTCCTTGGTCACGCTCTCAACTGAATCTTCATGACGTTTTGGAAGAATGTCCTCTCTTTTCAAGTCTTTAAGATGGCCTTTCCGGTAGGGTGTAGTTTTGTCTGTTCCTCTTATGTGTTTTATAGTCTCCTTTTCGGCCAGATTTTCTCTTGCAAAACCCAAAAGACTCCGAATATGTTCTCGAGTGTTTTCCTTTCTAACAGAAGCTATCAAAAAGCTATCAGCGACCACAAGAAAAATAACCAACACACCAGCTCGATAGTTCATTCTGTCTTTCGTGTTACTGAACAAACTGTATGGGCTCAACATTTGTGTCTGTTTTTAAACTCTTGTTACAATGTATATCAAAAGAACTTATAATGACAATTTAATTTCCTCTTCTCAGCGGGTGGAGTAACATCAACATTAGTATCATGCCCAGTTGTTTGTTTTAATATTAGAGAGTTAAAAGAAAAAACTCAACCAAACAGCAGTATAGAACTAATAACCAAAGGAAATTTCTACTTAAAACAAGCCACAAGCCGTGGGAAAACCCTTATGATTAAGTATCTCTTTAGAAAAGGACATAAAAACTGATATCATCTCGCTAGGGCTTACTATATAAGTTTGAGAAGGCAGGTGGATTACGCCCACACAATGAAAAGAATTTGGACGTCAAAAGAAACAATGACTTGACTTTCAATAAAAACAAAAATATTTGCTATTAACTTTAGAAAAAATAAAACTTTTTGATATAATAACTAAAAAGTCATTGTGAGTAACGGAATATAGCAATGATATGTTGTTTTAACTCCTCACTCAGATCCCTTGCGTTGAAACAAATTAAACTTCCCGTCATACTGAGGCAAGCTGCGAAAGAAAACGATTCAGATGCTGGTTGGAGTTAAAGTGTGAAAACAAGAAAACTGGATGACCTTTCCAGAAATGAATCTTTTTCTAGCTCTAGGGCGTTGTTAATAAACAAACTTTTAAGTTTAATGTTTCCTACTGAGAAATTTGGTTACTACTTGTTTCATTTCAGGTTATGGATATATGTTTTAGTTTCGTCTTAAGATTGACGTCTTTTTTTATCTTAGAACCAGCAAGTTTTGTCTTACTTTTTTACAATAAAAATAAAAAGTTTCAAAATAAAAATTTCAATAATAATCGTTTTAATAAACGTTATAGTATATGCATCGTAAAACTAATTTTCATTTAAGTTCCATAAACGTTTTAAGATGCAAAATAACTTGCCGGGAACAAAAAAATTGTTACCAGTAAAAAAATGTTGTACTTTTTTTATTTTACAAACAAAATTTTTCTCATAAAAAATTTAGTTTAAGTGAATGTCTTAACTTTTGTTTTTCAATGGCATGCACCAGGTTAATAATACAAACGTAAGCGGATTCCTTTTTCCATGCAAAAAGGAAAACGATGGCAAATTCATGAGCGTGTGACAGCGCTTATCATGAATTTTTTTCATTAGGTGTCCGTGCTCAACAACACAGCCAATAAGCAGTTTTCAAAACAATGGATTACACGCTATTTAAAAAAACCAATAACTTTCAGGGCTGAGCTGTTCACAACGTTTTGGCGATTTCAGCTTCAAAATGTTCTTAAATTGTTCTTACTTCCTAATATATTTCCTGATACGGAGTTGATTTACCATTGTGCAATAGTTATACAGCTATGTAGCTTGTTGCTAAGCTGAGAAAATTCCAAGCATAACGTTGCATCTTACAGTATCGTACATGTATGCAACGCGTAGTCGGCTGCGTGAAAAAAAGAAATGAGTGTTGAAAAATGTCGTTATGAACTAATGTAACGCATAGGACCATTCAATTTCAAGATTTTGTTACCGTTTTCGGCTGCTTTAAAAAAAAATGAGCCGTTTAAAAATGTTGTTATGTACATCTCAATCTGTGCCTAAATGGATTAAATAATATTCTTAACTTTGTCTGATCAAAATTTTAGCCTAAAATTTTAGCCTTTTAAAATTTTTAGATGGGCAAATCTCAACCAAAGTGTTAATTTTTACAAAGTGAGATCTTATAGATATAAAAAAAGCGTGTACTAGGCTTATGTATAAAAACAGCTCCCTTGAAAAAAACAAAGACTCACAGGGCTTTTATTTTTAAACCTAGGTGAAGATCAGTGTTGCTCGCGGTTGTAAATTGAAACTGAGTCTCCCTAAGGATTCTCATTTTATATTAACTTAGTTAAATCCTACTTGGACTCCTGTAGGACGCATAGAAACCCACTCGTACCCTTCAATATGGCCGGGTTTGAGAAACGATTAAATGGGATCCCCACTGTAAAATTAAAATAAAATAAAGTTGTTGGTATAAGTTACAGTATACTTGAAAAAAACGTTTTAATCTTAACGGAAACAAATAATAATCACAATAGCGAATACTTTTACATTCTAGTTTAAAAATAAAAATGTAAATTCTGCACTGTAAAAAAGAGAGATTACTTACTGACGTTTCAGACTTTAGTCCTTCGTCGGAGTAAAGGGCGACGAAGGACGAAGGACTAACGTCCGAAACGTCAGTAAGTATTCTCTCTTTTTTACGGTGTAGAATTTACAATTTTATTACTAAATTGTTTCTTTAGAAACACCGACGCAGGTTAAACTAGTTTACCGCTAGTTAGCTTTCCATTCTAGTTTAATGCAGCTACAGGCCAAAAAACTAATAAAACAAGATAAGAACAAGGTATTCCAGATATAAATTGAAGGACTTAAATCTTAATAACATTTTATCGTGTTTTCCAGATATTTTAAAAAGCCAAGATATGAAAAAAAGCTACCAAATGTTCCGGATGTACGCGGGCGTCCTAAAAACAATTTCCCGCCATTTTGTTGTTAAAAATGGCGGCTCTTCGGAGTTTCGTAGATGTTTCAAAGTCAATTAAAAAAACTTTTTTGTTTCGTTTTCATTTTATACTTAAGAACATTTCTCTATAGTTTTATCGAGTTTTAGTGATGTGTAACCTTGTATGCACTGAAATGAAATGAAAATTTATTAAACTTTTAAAAATGAGTGTTTATATTTTAGTTTGCTCACCACTCGAAAATAAAATGCATATCTTCGCGCCACTGTGTAATATCTTCTATGTATGAATAAAGTCAACTAATGTTATCAAAGTGTTTGTAAATTTCACGCTCTGTTTTGTTTTTATTACGTACGTAAGACTGAAAACATCCGAAAATATTTAAAATTGACAAGTTGTGTTGTTTAACCATGCACTCACCATTTCCCATATATATTCTTTTTCCTAGCCCTATCTTTCATCTTCAATCCGACGAAGGACTAACGTCAGAAATATCAGTGTCTGTTTCTATTTTTCAACGGTGTACAACTTTAAAAAATGTATTTGCATCTGCTATATGTTAAGATCAAGAAAATCTGAGATGGGATTTCTATTATGCTTAATAAAATACAGAAAATCCCGATTGGGACTCAAACAGCGAATTATAATAATTTTAAGCTCTTGATGAACATATTATACGGGCTAAATTCTTCTAAACACAAGTTAACAATACGTAAGGCAGAAATTCTTAAAATATTTTTAAAGAACATCAAGTTTTGTCTCAATCAGTTTAGCAGCGTGGCTTGCCCAGTGCCAGTTAATAAGATCTCTGCCTACCACTGAACAACATGTAGAACTATAGTTCCCTGGCTCTGCCGAGACTTGAACATTTTGTACTTTCTGACCTTTTTTCCCACCAAAACTGACTCAGCCTTTTCTCTTAACGAGGCCAGTAAAACGATTATAAGAGTCTGCTGGGAGCTGTTTAGCGATGGTTTAGTGTCCCGTCCAGGGAAGGGCCATGGACATGAACTTTCTTTCAAGCACTGGCTCCGGTATTCCATTTTGTTGGGAAAACGATTTATGTTTTTACTTGCTTATTCATTTTAGTACGATTGTGTTCTTAAACATTTGAACCATAGTCCAACAAGTACCTTTGTGATACAACGAAATATATACAATGTTTCTTCACAAATATATGTAGAACTAATGTATTCAAAAATTGTATGTGTACAACACACTCGAGTATGCAACCCCTATTATATGTTGACAAACTGCCAGCCGTTATTTGTTGTTTAGAAACAAAATTAGTTACGCAAAAGTTGTCCATGTAGTTTATGAAAGAGAAGTTAAACAATATACGTTATCATGCGTAAAAATAATATCACTGAAGAAGAAGAAGAAGAAGAGGAAGAAGAAGAAGAAGAAGAAGAAGAAGAAGAAGAAGAAGAAGAATTAGAAGAAGACGAAGAAGAAGAAGAAGAAGAAGAAGAAGAAGAAGAAGAAGAAGAAGAAGAAGAAGAAAAAGAAGAACATCTGGGGGTGTTGGAGGCCGATGAAATTATGCAAGACGAAGTGAGGAGAAGTATGAAAAAGGAGTACATTAGGAGGTGAAGAAACCTTTGTCATCAAAGCTAAATTCTGATAATGTTATAAAGGCTATTAACAGCTGGGCTGTATCTCTACTTCGGTACAGTGGGGGGGATTGTAAACTGTACAAAGAGTGAGCTTGCTGAATTGGATCGTAAGACCAGGAAACTATTAACCATCTATGAAGCTCTTCATCCCAGGTCTAACGTAAGCCGTCTGTACTTACTAAGAAGAGAAGGAGGGCGTGGACTAATTAGTGTTGAGGATGCCATAAATACTGAAGAAAGAAATATCAATGTCTACATCAGTCATCAGGAACGTGTGACTGTTTAAGGCTGCATGGGAGAGGAAGAATGAGGATGAAATTGAAACACCAAAAGAGTATAAGGAAAGGATGAAGAAGAAAAAAACTGAGGACTGTTCTGGAAAGCAGCTGCATGAGTAGTTCAAGTGAGAGACAGAGGACCTATGGTGTTTCTTGGAATTGGATAAGGACTGGTGAACTAAAGAAGGAGACAGAAGGGCTTATTTTTGTTGCGCAAGACCAGGAACTAAAAACAAACGCTGTAAAAAGCCAGAATTGAAAACCAAAATGTATCATACAAATGCAGAAAGTGTGGTAGTCACGATGAAACTGTGCAGTATATTTTGTGTAGTTACCCCAAGCTTGCGCAGACAGAATATAAAAAGAGACATGATGTTGTTGGGCGGGTCATACATTGGGAGTTGTGCAAGGAATTTGGAGTTGGGTGCAGTGACAAATGGTATGAACATTCCCCCAAAAGTGTAGAAGAGAATGAGGAAGTAAAACTGTAGTGGGACTTTACCATCCAAACAGACCATGAAATCCATCACAGGAGGCCAGGTATTGTGATTCAGAAAAAGAAGGCAAAGGAAACAATCATTGTGGACATAGCTGTTCCCTGAGGTAGCAACATACTGCTGAAAGAAACTGAATAGTATGAAAAGTACCAAGACTTGGCAAGACAGATTAAAAAGATCTGGAAATCAAGGACAAAAGTGGTGCCAGTGGTAGTAGGTGCATTTAGTTCTGTGTCAAAGAAGCTGGCAGGACATTTGAAGCAACTAGGAATTAAGGACCGAACAAGAACAATGCAAAAGTTGGCACTCCTCTAGAAATTTTTATATAGATCCTTCATGATGCGGCAGTTTGTACACGGTATTCGTCAGTATAGACTATACTTTATATTTAAGAAAGATTGGCGGGGAGAAAAAAGGAAAATTAGGAAAATTTTAAAAAACTTTGTTGTAGTATATTGAATGCCTGGGAAAACAAAAAAAAATGTCTATTGATTGACTAAAAATTATTTTTCCACCTTTCCTTCACAATATCAAATGCTTTTTCTCTTGATTCTTTATTTTCTAATTGCAGACAAACTTAGTTCATTCGCGTATTATCAAAACAACTCGCCGTTATAAGTTACAGCCAGTACACAATTCATTTATGAGAATTATGAAGAGTTACACTTTTGATCAAAGCTAAAATGATCACGCGTTTCAACTTGTGTCCACTAAAAGCTGGTGTTAGAACTCTCATCCTTCTCATTCGTTACTTTGTTTTTCTATAACGATTTCGTGACAGTTAAAAAAACCCTCAGTGAATATAATGAATATCATTTGCGACTGTCAAACGATAATATTGAGTGTTTAGGAAGAAGCTGGATTCTTGATTATTTGCAAGTTCATGCAGTTTCGTTGTTTAAGAATTTCAGCGTGATATCAAGACTTACCAGAGTGAGTAGAGAAGACATTTCTGTTTTTTCTATTATATATTGAAGTTTTACGAGGCTCTAATATTAGTCATATAATTATAGTTAAAATATAGCGAGTATAAATTATAATCCAGACTATATCAAATAATGCTTATACCTTGAAACTCTTTCGAAAAACATGTATTTTGGCGAATGGTATGTACTTTTCAATTGTCAGTAGTCATTGCGATTAAACATACATAATGGTTTATCGATGATTCACAACGCAGTTTCATCGATCGACCATGGCTCAGCTGTCAACATCATTGCCAGCAGTGGCTTTTGGATTCATATTATGGTTTAATGATGGTAACGAAAAGAAGAATAAAATGCTACCAGTTTATTAAACAGTGTTATTTTTGTGGTGTAACCGTGAAGAAGAAAAAGCTCGGTTTTAAATCGTTAATGACCAGCCACTCAAAGTTTTAGCTTCTGTATACTTTGTACTCCACGTGGTTCAGCGAAACGTTGTTTCTGTTACTATTTCGAATTCTGTTTGGAAAGACCAAATACAAAACAGCGACAGTTTCTGAAATTGTCACGTTGTATTGAAATTAGCTTTATAAGTCTCCTTTATGAGTTAAGAAGTCGACTATGCCAAAGTAAGGCTGGTATTGATAAAGTATTGCATTTTTGACATTATGCATCTTGTTCATGAAACATTCGTGGATATTGAAGGATCAAATATCAAAATACACTAAAATTCTTTTAAGTTTATATTATCTCTGAATTATCTATCAGTTTTGAAGGATTGTAACAATAAACATTTATCAGAAAAATTGGTATATATGTCCCGAGCATATATACCAATGTATTATTATTATTATTATCTTTAGTATAATTATTATCATTAATATTATCATTGTTGTTTTTCTTTTTCGTTGATATATTACGGTCGTCAGCCGTTGTGTTGGTGAGCAGATTTGTTCTCGTTATGCTCTCCGTCTTTCCACTTTCAGTTATTTTAACTAAATCTTTGTTAATGTGGGAGAAAAAACTTTATCTGTTATTTATTTTTATCTAAAAAAAGCGAAGTAAGGATTTTATATTATTTTAATTTATAAGCTCTTTTCATTCTTCTCTTATGATTAATTATAATTCTTTTAAATTTGAGTCCAGTGGGCCGCCCGCCTCGATTAGCTAAGCTATCTGCGGAGCTGGTAATTTTTCATTTCATTTATAATCTGTAAACATATTCGTGGCTGATCAAAGTAAACTCTTGTTGTTGTTGTTGTTGTTGTTGAGATTGTTGCTATGAAAGGCTAGAATCAGAATCAAAGATCGAGTATTTAATTTAACTCAGTAATATAAAGGAGATTATAGAAATCATGATAAACATATATTCGTTGCCACTTAGCAGGTTGCAATGGAGATTTCATTCTGTTTCCATGCAATGGCTGTTGTCTGCATAATCTCCCTTCTCGTCTTCCTGTTGGTTTTTCTGTACGATGCTCGAAGAAATGCTGTTTTTGAGAGACTCAGTTGGCCAGGACCCAAGCCTACGTCATATATTAAAAATCTTTTTTATAGAAGGAAGACAACCGAAAACCTTCATTGCCTTCAGTTGGAGCACATGCAAAAATATGGGAAAATATTCACCTGGTATTATGGTAATAATCCAGATATTGTGGTTGGTGACCCAGAGACGCTGAGGCAATTGTTTAGCGCGCATATTCCTAATTTTCGTGAGAACACAAGAGAGTCCATATATGGGCAACAGTATCTGTTCGATGATAAGGTCAGAGTGTTTGCTGGGAATAATATCCGTAGAGTTGTCTGCTTGATCGACGAGGCAATTGACACTTTTTGCCAAAAGGTTCACGGAGTTGCTAATACTGGTATGTTAGTCAAAATGATATATTTATATTTTGAAAATGACATTTTTAATATCATCAGAGTAATGTTGTCTTTCAATGTTTTTTAGTTCTAGAGCTTATTTTACTTTTATAAGAATAAATACTGATCTACATTTTACTATAAATGTTAAAATTAGTGAACTACATTGCGGTGCAACATACACCATCATCAGATTACAAATGCAAATATGTCAAAACTTACGATCTAAATAGTCAAAAACATTCAGTGAGAGCAGAGTTAGTAGAGTTGACTGGTTAGGAAACTTGTTGACTAGTTTCTTTGTTATATGTTTTTGTTCTTCTTTTCCCTATTGAAATATGACGTTGACTGTGCACAAATAACAAAAGGCTTTGAGATGTAAATGAGCAGGCAGCCAATAGACTAATGAAGCATCACACCTAGAACAAAAGATCATAACCGTGACCGTGCACACAACATCAAACAAA
>JAOBBB020254284.1:0-11180 GCA_025331005.2 Zoanthus gigantus | reverse complement strand
GGTGAAGTAATAATACGAATATATAACTAGCTTCCAGTTCCAGTTTTGAAAAAACTCGTTTTGGTAAAATTTCCATAGAAAATGGAAGTTGGTATGGAAAAACTGAAAAGAAGCTTGTCAAAAGCACGTTCAAAAATCTTGTGACAAATCCTGGCTTGTATGAAGAAACAAGAAATCTTTAATGGTTTGTCCGAGCTAGGGAGAATTAGAAGTTGCATCTAAATACTTCTAGCTCTCTGATGAGACCATGGCACAGACCCCATAAAATTAAATAGGCCAGAGCGACCAAGAAAGGCACAAAAAAAAAACACATGTTCTTTAGTTCCTCTCGATGTGAACGATATTGATGGCACTGAATTTGACAAGACTAAAAAGTTTCACTTATAATGAAACACGGACGATGTAGAAGGGAAGCATTTTATTTTAGCATCTCTAAGCAACATTTTAAAGAAATCTGTAGTACTGAATAACAAGTTTAAATCTATATGAACAACTGCGGAGACATATAAGATGATAAGACCATGCTGAAAAGGATAGCTAGTGCTCATGAGAAAATTGCTGATTCGAAGCCTGTATGTAGGAGGGTGAAAGGAGAAATGTTTGGGCAAATTTGTGAAACGAGAAAGAAACTAATTCTTTTATCGGACAAGGTAGATCGACTGCACTGAAGCAATCACGTATTTCCTGCTCATTCTCCTCACACTGAGTTCCAAGAACTCTCGTCCCATGCATGCAGATCATCTAAGAACTAATGAAACATTGCGGCAAGTGTCCCGCCCTTGCAGCTCCAAGCTATTCCTACTTTCAGCCCCGGCGGAACAAAATTTTAAGTGGGGGGCTGATGGAGTGCTTTTTTAAGAGCCTCCCATGTTCCACCGGGCCTGACTTTGCGTCGTTTGTGATCCTAATTCCTATGGAAGGAATTCCCTTCACACGTCTTTCTACTGAAATCATGCACGCAGTGTAGGAGCTAGACACAATGAGATCGTGCACCTCGTGATCAGCCATATTGAGACTTCGCTCTAAAGGAAAAGTGAAGGTGAATTTATCAATGTGTTTTGATCTAATCGTTAAGCCTTTTCTACACGAGCAACTTTTATGTGACAAGTTTTGTTTGACAAATTTTATTTGCTGGGGTAAGCCCCGTCTATACGAGCAATTTTTGTGTGACAAGTTTTATTTATTTGCCAGTGTACGCACGTCTACACGAGCAATTTTTATTTGAAAACAAAAGATTGGAGACTGGGATCTATGGATGACATCAAAAAATTGCCAATTTTATGTGTTACCTCGTCTACACGGACAATTTTCTGTATTTGACAATTTTTATTTGCCACATAAGAACTAACACGCGAGTTTTTCTTACAAAAAGTGTTCAATTTTGTTCATCTACACGAGCAAAAAAAAAATAAAAAATTGTCACATAAAATAATTGCTCGTGTAGACGGGGCTTTAATCTATTTCCCGGTTTGAGTTTTGTATCAAGGGCTGTGGATGACAAGGTTTTTTCGAGTTTGGGGAGGGAGGTGTGAGCAATTTCGTGTTGGGGTACTTCAAAAATGGTGCTTTACATTAGTTAAGAAATAATCGTAAAAATCTATTTTCAAAAGGATCTGAATTTGTTATAACAAAACAAAAATTATTTTAAAAACCAAAGCAATGATGATGATCTCATGTTACAACTGTTAGACAATCATGATCTAAGATATTATGTTTTTCAAATTGTCGGTTTAATTTTTTAATTTAATAGTAAATATTCAAAAAGAAGAATTGAAGCGGTTCTTAGAAAAGTTCATTATGTCATTATGCTACTTTCCATATTTCCTGTTTCCAGCTACACAATTCATAATTACATCCGTCTGATTGGCTGTAGGGATACTGAAGTGTGAATCATCATTTGTCAAGGAAAAATAAATCGTATTTTCATTTTTGCAAGATATCTCGCTTTCACACGGTCAACACCGTCAACTTACATCTCACTCAGTATAAAACCATGTCTTCAGATGAAAGTTCGAACGAGAAACCCGCTGAAGGACAGAAGTCTTCAATCCCTGGTATCCGAATGGATAATATCAACATCGACGAGTTATCGGTCGACAAAATCAAAAAAATTGTTTTGGCAAATCCGATTCCTGCTGGTAAGTGTTAAGATATTTCCAAAAAATGTTGAATTTCTCGGATCTTGTATCTTTATCGGTTTAACTGATTTCTGCGCATAATAAGATCCGTGTTATAACAACACTGCTCATTTAATTTATCAAGGGAAGCAGTCTGTAAAGAAACGGGGCAAGACATTTTAAAATGTTGGTCTCAAATCTCAAGTCAAGTATTGGTCGCAATAATGTTAGTATAAGTTTTTCAGGAAATCAACACAACCATTCAAGTCATTCGACTAAGCGAATAAATATTCTATTAGTTTATATGAAGTTTTCATAAAATATTTTAATAGCCATTTCGTCTTTGTTTCTTTGTAAAATACTACGTAAAACATATTTGAGCTCAGTTATCTGATGTTGCTATCAAAATCCACGACACACAAATATAAGATATTTGCTCTTTCTTGCGTAGGAGATAGATTTGAATATTTAAAGACTCAACACGTAATAAAAACCGAATAATATTTTCTAGGCTCTCGGGCAAACAAATTTGAGTTTTTAGCAATCGAATAGAAGTTGCTAGGGAATTCAATATATGCAAATAAGACAACAGATGTATTTTTTGACTGGGATATTTTGGGTTCAGTCTTAACTTTTATCGGTAACCGCTTAAACGGAAAAATATACTTTGTACAAAAACAATTATATATTCACTCAGTTTTTTCAATCTTCTATTCTTATTCTATTCTTACTCGATAAAAGACAGAATTTTTCATCGTAGAAACAAAGGGATACATTAAAAATCAACTTCTTAAAATATCTAGATAAATTTTTGCAAAACAATATTTATATTTTAAAGAAATTGACATGATTTTCTCTAACGACTGTTTTGGAGAGAGGTCATTTTGGAGTTTGACAAAGGGTTACAGCCGGATAAAGCTGATTGGCCAACAATGTCAATCACACATGTGACTATACCCAGGTAGGTAAAGAGACTTTGCTCCTATGACGTCATTTTTTTTAGAGTTGCGGAGCAAAGATGGCGGCAGCGAAGGAAACGCTCAATACGTGGAAAGAAAAACTTAACAGTTTTCTCCACCAAAAAAATTATGCTACCGATCTTCTCGCCAAAGTGGAAGAAAAGGCCAAAGTCGATAGGCTTTACATCTTTCTGGGTAATTTGTCTTGGGCATGCGTTGGAAAATTGCAAAGTATTTTTAGTTCCCGCCCAAAGAAATCATTAGTGTGCATATTTGTAACGTTATTTTTTTTATTTTAGGCCTTGTAGCAGTGTTTGCTTTGTGGCTGGTCTTTGGATATGGAGCCTCCCTAATTGTTACATGTTTGGGATTTGTTTATCCTGCTTATGCCTCGTAAGTTGCGGTCCGCATTTTAGAGCTATTGCTTCCCTATCTAGATACAAATTTATTATGCAAGTTCCATGAACATCTGCCTTGTTCCATTCGAACAGCGACAAATTTAATCATTTTAATTATTACATTTAAAATGTATCAGTTTCTTAAGTAATTAAATTAATATACTTTTTTTCTTAAAAATTTAGAGTTAAAGCTGTGGAAAGCCCAGACAAGGATGATGACACGCAGTGGCTTATCTACTGGGTTGTTTTTGGAGTTTTCAACCTTGTAGAGTTTTTCTCCGATATTTTGTTGTCCTGGTTTCCGCTGTATTTCCTTGCAAAGGTAATTCATAAATTGTTTAAAGCTGAACAGAAACTTTTTTTGACCTAACAGTAATTTGTATAAGTTGTATATTGTATTGGACGATATCTGCTGTCGGAGATCTGGTCCAACTGCCTAGAACACTTGCTGAAATTTCCATTTTGTGATTTACGGGTTGTTATCAGTTTGTGGTTATAGATAATTAAGGAGTGCTTTCTTGAAAGTTAATTTTCCATTTCAACAATTTTGGTTTCAAAAGTTTAATAGAAAGAACTTTTGTCACCGAACTTTGTTGTCAATATAACCACAAAAAGTCTTTAGTGTATAGAATATTGAGCAAACATGTTCAGTTCTTAATGTTACATTAAATTGCAATTACTTTATTAAGAACGGTGGCGATTTCACTCTATTCGTTTTGTTAAAGTGAAAAATATATTGTTTAATTGCTGTGCATTTCTAACTGGATTTAACCTCCTTTGTTTCAGTTGATTTTACTCGGATGGTGCATGGCGCCGTTTTCTTGGAACGGGTCTCAATTTATCTACCATCGCTTTATCAGACCCTTTGTTCTCAAACATCAGAAAACGATAGATGAAGCTGTGGACCAAGTGAGTGACCAAGCATCAAAACTTGCAGACAAAGGTAAGTCTTTTTTGTGCTCTATACTACTTTAGTATAGAGCCTAATTTTTAACAGAATGTCAAGTGCACTGGGGAAATTCGCTGTAAAACATTAAAGTTTAATGTGCCATTTGTGGCCCATACTAAAAAACCACACCCGACACCAGTAAATTGATTAAATATTTGTCAGATCCGGCAGCCGGCCAAGTAATTCAAAATAACAGCAATATTTACTATTGTTTAATAATAAATTTGAGTGTGAATGTTTAGAGTAAACAATATCTCTCCTTAATGAATAAATTTTAAAATGATTCTTAAATAGCTTTTAAGAACATGAGCACGAGAATGTATGATGAACGCGTAATTTGTGCTTGTTTATGGTAATGGCAGTTACATTACCTTGTGTAGGTATAGAACTGAGGATTATGGTTAAGCCAAATTTAAGAGCAAGCAGCAGGCAGTAGGATTTCAATTTTTATGGCTCGCAAGTTTTGCATTTTGCAGTATCGTTGCCATGACAATGCCATATATGTGGTAATAATTTATGCCTTGGAATCCCACATGCAGAAGTGAAAATGTTGCAAAAATAAGGGGTGTTTATGTCATAAAAATATAATAGATTTAATAATTTTGATGGAAATGTGAAGTCTATGAAAAAGAAAGAACAGAGACTTCAGTAAACAATTTTTAAAAGTTAAGCAAAATATTGCAGAGTTTTCTGCGAGCTTTTCTAAATATAAGAAAAATTTTTGTAAAGTAATGCACTGAACAAGTAATGCAATAAATTAGAGATGATGTAAATTAGTTCATGTAATAGAACCTAGTTGTGAGTTCAATATGGAATTAATTTGCATGAATGTTTTTAAAAGATTCAAAATTTGAGTTTTTTAAAACACACAAGTGCAAATTAATTCCATATTGAATGAGTAAAATGTTCGACTACATGTTAATCATATACTGAAAAAATTATAAAAAAATGATGATGAAAAAGAAACATGACAGTGATAATTTATGCCCCCATCGTTGTCATAGGAACTGCATTTTGTTTGGCTTATTGGCTTGTGACAATTCATGTGTGCAACCTCCATAGTTGTCATAGAGACTCCTGCATTTTGATTGGTTTATTAGCTTTAAAAGTTTGTAAATGCACAAAATTACTATAAATTTCTGCACAGAATTACACATTTTTGTACAGAATTACAAAGTAATTGCACTGTTCTTGACCAATAAGATTCAAGTTTTCTTTTTCATGTATATGATTATAGTTGTAATAATTGATAAACATATGGTTGCTTAAGGCTGGTCATTAGCAAGTACGAAGATGGTAGTATAGAGTAGAAATCATTGGTTGTAGTGCTGACAGTATGTTTTATTATCAACAGCTAAAGATGCTGCTACAGAAGCTGCCATAAGGGCTGCAACTGAGAACAAGAAGGATGAATAATCACGATAAACCAAGCATAGCATTGAAAAGTGCTTATCGCTGATACAAAACATTCAACTTGCCTCAATACATCCTGAAAAATAAGGAGAAAGTCTTAACTTATCAGTAATTAATACAAATTTGTCAACTGCACCGTGTACTCTAGCTTTACAGTCTGGCATGCCCAACCGTGGCCATCTGGCATAAGTTTCATATAAGTTTTTGACAGAATGAAAGAAGAGAAAACAATTTTTAAGCCCTTGGCGGGAATCTTTAAGTTTTTGACAGGTTTTGACAAGTTTGATGGATCGCATGATAAAAAGGCCGTGAAAAACAGAAAACTTTATCCTTGGTGGATTGTGCATTCAGATATAGAAAGTGATCAACAGCCATCAAACTTGTCAGAAACCTGTCAAAAACTTGTACAAAACTTATGCGGGGTTGCCGCGGTTTGAGGCGCAAGACTGTAACTGCACATAAACTCTTATTTAAACATCAGGTAGACCCATTATCTTTGTGGGCTACAGCAATATCAGTGTTTGTATTAAGCATTTTAGTCGTGTTTTCCTAGACATGTTTTTATAATTATTCTATTTCTGAAACAATGTGGGCAAAGTTTTTTCTTTTTCTTGTGATTAATAATGTTAGTCTACAACATAATAAAAAATTATATTGTTTATAGAACTTGGAAAAACCTGTTCTTTGATTTCTTATTAATTAATTATGGATGTAACGCTGTTAAGATTAATTACAAAAACTCAAATTATTAATTCTGTAGATCTTCATTAGTCAGAATAATTATAACACATCCTATTGCCATTTTAAGAGAGTGTACTCAATTTCAAGCCGTTAATGGAGGTTAATATTAAATTTGTTTGGTAGGAAAAAATGTGTATTTTTAAAACTGTGTGTCTATGTCAGTATGTCAGTAATATCAGAATATCCTTACAGTTAGCAGCTGTTGGTATTCATTTTTTTTTTAATAAATGTATTTTTTGGAATGGAGTACAAAATGGCTGAATTTATACTAGAGATGAATTATCCTTCTAGACAGATTATCCATCTAGATGGATTATCTGTCAGATGGTAATTTGTTTAGGTATAAATCCGAAAACGGTTTCTATCCATGAAAGCCCACTTCCAAATTTAAACTTCATTTTACTCTGGATGTGTTTTCACTCCTGTTTGAACCATTTTTACTTTGGTCTTAACTGTTCAAGTGTAAACTCTTTGACTTCCATATCTCTTGCCTCAACTTTATTTTTCAATGCTTCTTTAATTTCTTTAAATATCTTTACGTTTGATGACTTCTTTAATGCCAAACGTTCCAGCACCATGCCCACCCAATGGCCCACCCAATAATCACTTCCTCTGTAGATTGGATCACTGACAGATATAACTTCTGCGAAGACTTCCATGTCTTGATCTGCCCAAATCAACTTCTTATTTGTTTTCTCTTTCTTTTTGGTATTTACTTCCAAGGAAGTGTATTCATTTCTGGGTGCCATCTTAAAATCCCAGGAAACTTTGCAAAAATATAGAGACCAGTCCCTCTCATGAGGAAACTTCATCAAAAAACTCTTGAGACGGCAAATTTATGCTAGAGATGGATTATCCGGATAGTTGGATAATCCGTCTTAGAGCGATAACCCATCTCTATTATAATTTCGGCCAATACTGTAACACTCTGACACTTGTAGTTTAATAAAATATAATTTGTTCACTACTAATCTATTCATTCTTTTGTGTCAAATTTAAGAAAATTAACACTTTTGTCAGTGATACTATTTATGTTAAGTAGACATTTTATGAAATAAAAGGATGTTTACTTTGGACAGATTAAGTTTTTCTTTCTTTCTTCAGTTGTAAACCTTTTAAATTTTCTTATCAGCTTAATTTTTTTTCTTTTTTTGTCAGCACTAAAACTTGTTTCCTTTAATTTACCCCGTAGCTAGTAGGTTATTACTTTCAGTTGATGCAGCATTAGCAATAATGCACAAATGTGCATAATTTACGCAATGAATAATGCCCTGACGCACTGATAACCACAGCCCTGCATTTTTCAGACACAGAGAAAATAGAAATAGATTCGGTAGACTAGAACAGTATACGCACTGAAATATTTCTGTGACCCCTTGGAAAGAGAACAAAGGGTTTGAGTTACCCCCTAAAAACAACCTATTGCTAACCCTGTGATGTGTGAGCAGAAGTTAAAGTTGTCAAATTAAGATTCTTTTTCTTGAAAAGTGGAATATAGTTATTTGGGATGTTTGATGTGCTTGGAGTTTTTTTCATTTTATTTCGTACCAATTACTAGTTGATAGAGTATTTTGTGTTTTGAGATACAGTAAAAAGCTGCATAAAAACAATGATGTATTTGTGTGGTTAACAGGTTAATTTGTTTTGCTCTTATACATCAAATGTTCACAGCAAAATTAGCCTTAAATTGTTCTTAAAACTGCAGTATAACTTGAGTTAACAGAACCTATTTGTCAAGACCTAATGATTGAAGTGAATTCTAGAAAAAAATCTTAATTTCATTGTAATTAACAACAGCCATGATGAAAAAAAACTCAACCATAGAAGTGAGTCGATTAATCATTTGTTTCTTATCAGCCAAACACAGCAAGATTTGTTTGGGATTGGAGTTAGTGAGAGCACCTGTTCTTAATGCTTGCACAGCTTTTCTGCATCTATGTGTTTTTGTCTTACTTTTGACGCTTAGTGATAGCTTACTTATGCAGACCTGTCAGTGAAAAAATCAGTAGGCATGCAATTATTTGCTTGCCTTGGCTGACCGAGGCGTGCAGTGACTTAAGTGACTAAAAACGCTACAAAGCAGCTGCTTGTAGATTTTGTCTGCTTTTTTTTTATTACAAAGGAGACAAACTGTCTAGAAAATAATTATTTTTGATACATTTAAATGGGTTTTTCTTAAGATGATAGAGCCCATTTTTTACGACGACCTCAACTTTTGAGGGACGACTAAAAAATAATTCTTGGTTACCCCATGTACAACAAGTTTTCAAAAAGTAAGAAGTCACTGCTTAGAAATACCAAGAACGATAAGTTATATATTATAGGCGTGTGATGGATCGCACGTCTGGCTTTTGTTAGGCGTGTGAATAAACGTTCGCACGCGATCGCATGCCTTTTATTGACAGGCCTGCTTATGGCCTTGTTTTTGACTAGCAGAGTATAATTATGTTAGGCCAGCGACTACCATTTTCCATCTTGCACAATCTTAGATTTCCTTTCCAATTCTCCCAAACTGTAACCTTCCTTTCTCATTTCCACCTCTACACTCCTCCCCAAGGTGTTCTTTGGCCTGCAGCACTAGTAATGACCGGTACTTTCCATTAGGATTCCACATGGTGGCCTGTCTAGTAATGCCTTTCCACCTTCATACATTTATTAAGATAGTCCTTAAATTCCATGTCATTATCCTTTTTATCATCAAATTATTCTTTCAAATTGTCCCATGTAAGGTGATTTGTGCCAGTCTTGGATTCCAGATTTCATGATGTTGACTCTGGATCCTACAGGTACTGGAATCAAGATTTCACCTCCATGGAATCTGGATTCCAAAAGCTCTGTTTTCTAGAATTCTGGATTCCATATTCCAAAGAGTAGGATCTGAATTCCAACAAGTAGGATTCTGGATTCCACAAGCAAACACTTTCTGGATTCCCAGGTTAACTTGCATGGGGTAACAAATTGTGAAAGAAAATTCAGCAGTGTAGATTTAATTATTTTCTTTTGACTTTCTCTGTTTGTTCTTGCACTTAAATGTAAGTGAAAGGTTCTCCATCTCAATATTGATCTGATGTCTTCTTTTAGTTGTCATTTTCATAATCAGCACTGAAACCATTGACTGGGGTATTGTCGGCCAGGCCTGCTTCACCAGAGCCCTTTAGCCAGAGTGTTTTGGGTTTTTGCAAACAGGCATTCTTGCCCCCCGTAACAGCCCGTGTAGTGACTACCCACCACCATACACTTTGCCCTGTTTAGTGATTTCAACTTTTATTTCCACCTCTGGTACCAAAGCATATAAGAGGCCTTAGTGATAGCTACTACAGATTAGTAAATGGAATTACTAACTTTAACTGCATTAATCAAGGCAATAAAATTACTTTGGGAAAAGGTAACAGTTCTAATTATTGATTGACCAAAGATAATACAGTCATAAAGCTACATATTAGTTAGACATCCCCTATTACAAATAATTAGTGTAAATATCTAATGTGTTATTTAATAAATATTTATTCCTCTATTTTCTATGTTAATTTGTGAGATGATGGAAAAAAATATTGCCCATTTTATCTACAAGCAGGCTAAGAGCAAAGTCAATTACGTCAAGCATTTATACTTCTCACCCTTTTGTTTGTCTGTTAACTAAAAGCTAATTCAAGTTATTTAGTTTAATGGTAAAAGTTTTTATTAAATATTGTTGAATAAGTTTCAGCTTTTCCAAAATTTAAAAGAATGCAACAAGAGCTCCCAAAACCACCATAATTATGACTTTCTTAGTGCATAATAATTGTAAAAGTGAGTAAGACAGTAATAATAATTTCAGTGCCAATTTGATTAAACAGTTAATGTCACATTCAATCCGACATTCACTCTGACGAAGGACTATAGTCGAAAACATCAGTTTTTTATAAAAATTCTTTTCACTGCAGTGTATAAATGTGGCGTCACATGCAACTTATCAACTTATAAAACTGGTTCAATTAAACAATTGAGTACTAACTTAAAAAGAGAAGCCTCTATAAGAATAATTCTATGTAAAGAGGATAAGATTTGAACCTGTATTGGTATAATCACAGTGATCTTGGCTCAAATCCTTACAGAGCTACCTACATATTTCACTTTAATAATAGTTTGCAACCTATTTGTTTCATGCCAAAATCTTAAAAACAATTTATTCGGAGGAGATTTCTTAAGTTAATAATCACTTTCCCTAGTAAAAATAAATAAATCTGCAAAATGAAATTGTAGAACAAGAGCTTGATACTAATGACCATTTAATAATTTTAAAAAATGTTTTAAAATTCAATTGACTAACAAGAAATTGGGAAATGTATAACTGCATTGTGCTTTATTGGTGTTTCTGAACTCTGACAAGCTATATTTCACTTTAATATTACAAAAGGTTGCAACTTAAATTTCTCAAATACGTAACCTAAAATTAAGCACTCTGCAAGCAAAACAGTAAACAGCAGAACAAGAGCTAAAACAAACTAATGAATTTATTTAAAAATTTCAAAATATTAAATAATTAAAATCTGTTTTAAAATTCAATTTCAAATGCATTTATCATTATCTTCACAAAAATGTTTAGTTTTGTTGTGTCAACATT
>JAOBBB020254195.1:0-11180 GCA_025331005.2 Zoanthus gigantus | reverse complement strand
GAAATTTGAGTTTGAGGGAATTTTAGTGAAGTTTGAAAATTAATTTTGGAGTTAATATTTGATAGATGGCCGCCAAATCGTCCTCTAACCAAAGTTGCACTTTCGCATGGTCTGGAGGGACGGTTTGGCGGCCGTCCTCAAAACTCTTCCCACTCAAATACTTCTTTCAACTCCTTCACTATTCGCCAAAATTTAGGGTAGAGAGTGGCCTTAAAGGGTGTACTTACCAACAAGGGCGTAATAATTACTTGTCATTCACATGCCTCCCCTCCCAATATAAGGTTATTATAAACAGAGTCTGCTCACGATGTACTTACCAGCAAGTGTGTAACTACTTATTACTCGCAGGCCTTCCCTTCCAATCGGTGTTACAGTAATATTGTATCTCGTAAATGTCTCCAAACCAAATATTTGAACCCTGGTTGAGTTTCCGTTCAGTGCAAACTTATTAAGTGTTGTGTTGGAGACTGTGAGTGATGCAACCTCAAAAGCTTTATAGTACACGTTATAACCAGCGATATGACCATATGGTCTTTCCCATTTAACAAGAAGGGATGTTGGACCAGCTCTATTCCAGTCTGCCTTTAGTTTTCTCACAATAATTTCTGAGTAAAAGAAACAACACATATATTCTCATCAGAAACTGATGAATTTAAACATAATTAAGAAAACAAAGGATTTCTTTTCGTTTTAATCCATTTATGAACATGACGTTATACGAAAAATGTTGTTTCGCCGATGGTTCACTGTAATAGATGCTTGTAATAAATAATTTTTGTTAGCTTTTAATTGTTTTATCATCTTGTGTTTTCTAGCATTTTTTCTGCGATCACCTTGAAAGTTATTATTCATGAAGTTTGCCTACTGTGCAACAATCACAGGATGTAATTTTACTAGGACAGTTAACAAGGTTCAGCTACAAATTTTATGAATAAAATAAATAAAAGTTAACAAGGTAGTTCATTCATTGCCAGATCGAAACCGACCTGGCCCGTAACTGTTTGAAAATACCAACAACTGGACAGTTTGATTGTCTGACTTGTTTTCTTTGGTATGCTACTGTTGGTTCTACTTTTTCAGTTCATGTTGGCCGTTCCAGAATTTCTGTTAAACTTGATGATTTTAGTACTGATATCAATTTTGAAATTTTGATGGTTGTATAATTGGTGCATGTTAGTAAAAGTAGGGGTTTTGTTGGTTTTGGCGGTTCAGAGTTATGTTTGGTGTTGGTAATTCAAGAGTACCTGTTGTTGTTGTTGTTGAAGGTTTCAGCGTTCCAGCTGGTGTTGGTGATTCAAGAGTTCCTGTTGGTTTTGATGATTTGAGAGTTCCAGTTGGTACTGGTAATTCAAGAGTTTCTGTTGGTAATGATGGTTCTAGGGTTCCAGCTGGAGTTGAGGATTCAAGAGTTCCTGTTGGTTTTGATGATTTGAGAGTTCCAGTTGGTACTGGTAATTCAAAAGTTTCTGTTGGTAATGATGGTTCTTTAGTTCCAGTTGGTATTTGTGATTCAATAGTTCCTGTTGGTATGGATAGCTCTAAGATTCCACTTGGCGTTGGTAATTCAAGAGTTTCTGTTGGTATTGATGGTTCTAGGTATCCAGCTGGAGTTGCTAATTCAAGAGTTCCCGTTGGTTTTGATGATTTGAGGGCTCCAGCTGGTACTGGTAATTCAAGAGTTTCTGTTGGTAAAGATGGTTCTTTTGTTCCAGTTATTATTCCAAGAGTTCCTGTTATTATGGATAGTTCTAGGATTCCAGCTGGAGTTGGTGATTTAAGCGTTCGTGTTAGTGTTGATGGTTCTTCGGTTCCCATCAGAGTTGGTTTTTCTAGAATTCCTGTTGAAGTTATTGGTTGTAGAACTCCCGCTGAGGTTGATAGTTCTAGAAAGTAACAAAAGTGCCGCGTTGTAAATCTATACAAATAATACTAAATTCAAAGGGCTCCTTGTGAGCCATTTCATCCGTGTATTAATCATTTACCATTTTCAATTAAAATGCAATGTCACTTTCAATATTTTTTCCTGTACAAAAACAATTTTCTCCTAAGAGGTAGAAGTTCCAGGAATAAACAAATTAATTCAAAGGATGGATAGCATTAATAAAAAAAACCCTGCTGTTATCAGTTATCAATAGCTTTGTGTCTTTGGGAATTGAGTTATTAATAATTTCTGAAATTTTGTCTTCTTGTAATTCTGCGCATGCTCGCAAATCTTGGGTACTCAGCCATTTACAATAATACACAAAAACTACGCATTACTGAAATTAGGGCAAGGCTTAGATGTTGACAAAATATTCGAAACCATGTGATCGATTTTGACCAATCGCCCGTACAAATTTTGGACCGTGAACCAAAGTTATATACTAAAACTGAATATACTATTATCAGCGGCAAATGGGATTTTAAACCATATCATTTTACCTGTTCTTGCGTTAAGACAGCCATAAAGCTCAATCCTCATGGAAATCCAACCAACAAAACGCCTCGGTTTAACTCGTATTAAACCAGCCCTGATATACGGTCTTAATAAGTTTATAACTATAGTCTCACTATCGTTATTTCCTCGAAAAGTGCGAACCTGTAGCAAAAAAAATGAAGAGCGACAAGAATTATTTCATTTCATATATAAGATAATGGTTTTGTGTGCACAAAAAGTACGTTTTATACAAGTGTTATGGAATTCAATTCACTTTTTTCATATTCTTAGTTCGACATATGGTCACATTTTATCTTGTGCACACTGGTTAACCCGAAAGAATATTCTCGTGCGATACTCCGTAAGTAGTCCGCCATTGAAAAAAGTGTATAAAAAATTAACTTGGCCTCTCGGCCTCTCGGACTCAATTTTTGAATTACTGAATAGTATTTATTCACTTTTAAAAGTTAATTGTTAAATTTAAACATCATCTAACCTCATTATTTGTGTCTCTGTACTGATCAAAATATTTTCCGTCCTGTGAGTATACAAGAAGGTAACTCGATACCCACTGCCTGTGGTTGCTCCGCCCTTGAGTAGCTATTTTGTTGATGATGTAATACGGACCGAGATAAACCTGAAGCCACTGATGTTCATTTAAGTATCTCGCTGCCCAGGCCCCTGGGAAACTCTGACGCAATCTCCCGTTGGTGGCGTTTAAGAACGCCAGTTCTGATGAGGCTTTGATAGCGCGATCAGGTATCAAACCACTTTCCATCCCAAGTGGCATACTGCACTCTGTAATTAAACATGGTTTGCACTGTACACGTTATTACAACGTTCGTGGAGTAAATGGAATAAAATTGTTAGTTTATAGTTAAAACCTAGCTTGATTCTAAATTAATTTCACATAAACAAATTAAAAAGTGTCCTAATTTTTGAACAATTTGATAAAAACCCTGTAATATGACCATTTATTTTGTTTGTCAAGGAGAGTAGAAATGATTGGTGTTGTCAATTCTAACTTTTGAACCAGTTGATGAAACCCTATATAGTGACCATTCATTTTGTTTGTCTTGGAGAGTAGAAATGATTGATGTTATTTATTATAACATTTAATTTAAATGATGAAATCTCACTTTTTTAAAAATAGTGACCAATCATGTTTCTTCCCTTGAAGAGTCGAACTATAATATTGTACGCCTATAAAATCGTTTAAAACCATGTTAGGTACTATGGTTGGGGAATGTTACCTGCTTCTCCACATGGAAAGATCTCTGACCATATCCCAGTACGTCTTAAAGTTTCAATTTTCACACTCTACCTGGGACTAAAATTAAGAACGGCACACCTTTATCCCAGAACCAAACCGTAAACCTATCCGCCAAAAGGTTTAAAAATACTCTAGCCAAGACCTCAAAATAGAATAAACATACCCTAACGAGTGGCAAATACCCGCATAGCAAATATCGGGGAGTAGCCCCGGAGTTAGTTTGCCAATGAAAAATCTGAACTCCGAATGGGAATGGAACCCATGACATCCCGTGCACTAGTTTGAAGGCCTTATATTGTGCTACGGGAAATCCTGTGGTAAATAAAGTCGCTATATTGAGTTCTGACACACGGACTGTATCACACAATCACTACTGATATGCCAAGGAAACAATAATCGTTTTACATATATGATGCAGTCACTTTACTAAAGTCTTTAATAACAATACATAAAAGATCACTTTATTGATCAAATAATCATCATGCGGTATGTTTTTGTTATTGTTATTGTTGTTGTTGATAGATAGATAGATAGATAGATAGTTTATTAAAAATATTACATACAGTAGCAGTTACAAGACTGAATTGCGTAATATACATATTTCCACACAATTGGGTTTACATATATTAGATTTGTAGATACTTCGTAAAAAAAGAATTATAAAACTGGAATATAAATTCTATCTAAAACTCATCAAGAAAATACATTGCACACTTTGCGGGATTAAAAGAGTTCCTGAGCCTGTCGGTTTTGAACCGCGGCAAGAAAAAGTTCCTCTGGTGCCAGAGCATATACTTTGAGTTGTTAACAGGTGGCAAGAGGCTACTAAGCTTATGATTTGGACCACTCGCAATAGACGAGAAGAACTGGGTACAAAGGTTGGCTCGTCTCACTTTGAGGGCTGTGAGACCGAAGTTGGCTCTGCATGTATCATATGAAGATTTGGGATCAAGAATCTTCGTTACACGCTTGTGTAAGTGCGTGGTTGTAAACAGACGCACAGTATTCTAAGGTTGGTCTTACCGTACAAAAATAAAAATCTAGTATGTGGGAACATTTACCCTTCTCAATAAAACAATAAAAAACAACCGTTTGTTTGCTTTCTTAATGCACTCGAGTACGTGATCGTTCTATTTGAGATTGTCCGAGATGGTTACTCCGAGAATCTTTGCAGATGATGCAACAGGGAGTTTATTACCTTCAATTACAAGAGGGGAGAAATCATGAGTGTTCTTCTTAAAATGAATGATTAACTCCTTACACTTGTCTGCATTTAATTGCATGTTGTTTGCTAGTGACCAATCAGGGACCATTGACACAGCCCTCTGTGTGTTTCCAACTTCACCACGTGGTTACGATTTCTGCTACGGTCGTGTCCTCCACGTACTTCCAAGTCAGAGAATCCACATTCAAATCATTGATCATGAGCAGGAACAGCCAAGGCCCGAGCTTGGTGCCCTGAGGTACCCCGGCTGGGACTGGCCCCCACTCAGACAAACAGTCAGAAGATAGTTTAACACGTTGCTTCCGGTTGCACAGGAAATCAATCACCCAATTTGTGGCACACCCAGAGATATTTAGACCGAGGATCTTCTGAACCAATAGGTTGTGATCTATTAAGTCGAACGCTTTCCGGTAGTCAAAAAGTTATACAGTACCTTGACAGCCGCACCGTTTCCGCTGGTGACCTTGGACCAGTAGTGAAACATCGACGTCAAAGCAAAAAGCGTAGAGGATCTCGGGATATCGCCATATTGGTTGGGGTCGAAAATGCTGAGAACGGCAGGATCTACATGGGTTACAACGACAAACTCCTCTGCAAGCTTGGAGATGGCAGGAGTAAGGGATATTGGGCTTAGATGTTTTGAAGGATCTTTCACTGGCTTTTGCTTGAGCAGGGGAACTACATCAGCAAGCTTCCACGAGGGCGGGAGTTTTTTTTCCTTGAAGCTACAGTTTAAAATGGAGGAGACCGGCTGCATCAGGATCTCAGCGTACTCACGTAGAAGCCAGTTAGGGACGCAGTCGGGACCAGCTGCCTTGTGAGGGTTGAGCTTCTTAAGAGTGCTTAGAACTTCAGACTCGGAGACCACAAAAGAAGACAGGACATCAGTGGAGCGTGACACTTTATTAAGGGGTCTGAAGCACTCCATAGACCATATGCAAAAATGGCGGCGATTTTAATATTCTTTTGTCTACATTCAAATTAGCCTTACTAGCCTCGTTTGTGGTAAGATATTGTTTTGAAAGTTTAACTCAAGAACGAGGCTAGTAGGCTAATTTGAATGCAGACAAAGGAATATTAAAACTGCTGCCATTTTTGCACAGTGTCTATGTGTAAAGTTTTCAAGTTAATAAAAAGCATAACTATAATACCAGATTGGCCACAAAATCCAGCTATTCACTGCCATAAATTAGAACCAATTATGGCAAATTTAATATAAAATATTCTGGTGTGAAAATTTAGAATTCTATTGATGAACTTGAATAAAACAAAATTTCAAGAAATTCTCTGTGTAAAATTATACTCGATTCCTATGATGACAGTGGCACTGACCTCATTCGAAGTTCTAAAGTTATATTTTCACTAATGTCAAGCAATTGATTAGTTTCTTCATCCTAGTTATATTTCATACATTAATTCCTGTTGATTATTAATATTGATCAATCAATTTTTACTCTACTTTTTTCTTCTACTTTTTTTTAAATTTTATGTAATTGACTAAAAAATGTAATTGTATTAAAAAAGCTATTTGTACCTAAGTTAACCACAAGGTTATAGTAGATAGCAACTGTACTTACTTACCATTACAGCCTAACCTTCTTTCAAGAAGATTAATGGCTGGGGTCAGCGGGGTAAAAAAAAAATAACAAAAAAACAAAAAAAAAACTAATTTACAGGATTGTGAGTGATTAGTGAAGCGGAATGTTTGAATAAGCTAGGGTCATCAGTATCAAAAATAGACTGAGGTAAACTATTCCACTGAGTGATAGTTCTGGGGTAAAAGGATAAGCGATGATACGAGGTACTGGTAGAGAGGGGGATAAAGCTATTTACATGTATGTGGGAGTGCCGGGATCTACGTGTCATGGGTCGGAGGTATTTGGAGGCATTAATTGGAACACATCCACTGTGGATCTTGTACAGGAGAAAAAGTCTGGCATCCGCTCTCCTTTGTTCTAGTGACCTCCAGCCAAGGTCCTGCAGCATGTTTGAGATGCTAGAGGTATTGTGATACCTCTTTAGAGTCCACCTAGCAGCCCGCCTTTGTACCATTTCGATCTTGTGGGCGCTGTCATTTTCTACACCTGGTCTAGCTAGGGTCCCAAATTGCTGCACCATATTCGATCTGAGGGTGTACAAACCCCAAGTACGCCTTCTCACGCAAACCACTTGAAGAAACTTTCAAATTACATTTCAGGAATTAGTAGTAGTACCTGTAAGCCTGTTCATTTTTTATTGATAAATGTAATTAATTTGAAAATTATGGTACTGAAATAAAACATGTTGACAAATGTGCATGGTCTTCTACAGACAACTAAGGTAAAGAAGAAACAAACTAACTAAAGGGGTATCTCCAAAAATAGACCCTATTCAAATATGGAGACAATTTTAACAATGTTTTATCTACATTTAAATCTGCTCTACTAGCCTTGTTCTTGAGTTAAATTGCTCAAAAAATATGTAATCTGAAATGAGGCTAGTTGGGCTAACTTGAATGTAGACAAGCTAAATCCTTTACGAGCCAGGTGGCCCATGGAACCAGCACTTATCTCCGGGTTCTGTAGTGTTAAGCGGATAAGAGTCTTTGACTCCCCCTGGACAGGACACCAATCCATTGCAGGTTAGCTCCCAGCAGATGCTGGTACTCATTTACCATCCCTGGAAGGATGAAAAGCCAAATTATCTTAGGCAGAAAAGAAGGTCACACAATTTTATATTCAATTATTGGCAGAGTCAGGATCAACCTGGAGACCTTGTGGAAGGAAGGCAGAGATCTTACCAACTGCGCCTACCATGCCCACACAGAATGAATGTAGACAAAAGTATATTAAAATTGCCACTATTTTTGAATAGGGTCAAAAAGTTTGGTAGATTTAAAATTTCATTTTTTTCCTTTACAATTGTCATGTGCCTCAATAATGCCTTGCGACAAAGGTCAGAATTTTTAGAAATGAAACTTGAAGATGCAAATAAACAAAAAAGAAACAATTTATTGACAGTTCAGATGCAAGTTGCACTAAGTTATATTGGATTTATACCTTCTTGTTCAGTTGATAAACAACTTGACTTCTTCTGACTAATACCTTTCCCAGCTTCCTCTATCTTATCATCAAGCTCAACAATCTCTCCGTCACTTTCTTCGCTGTCATCCACAGTAATGGGTTCATTTATAGTTCCCTTGCTATTCACAGCTTCATTCAAGCCATCTTCATCACCACTTTCATGAGCTTTTGAAGTATTCACTTGAGAGTGGAACTTAAAACTATGGTTCTCTTGGTCATAGTAGTAATAAGTTCCACTTCGATGATCATAGTATAACTGACTGTTCTGTAAACAGAAAGATACAGTATTACTAAATATATTTTTTGTGTTTTAATTTGTACCCTGGTTATCTTAGCTACTTTGAGGTTATGATGGACCTGCAAAATTTTTATTTTTATCTGCTTCCAACAAGTTTGGCTTCATGGCTCACTTGGCTAAAGGCAGTAACATTGTAGACATGGGAAATTTGGACCTAATGGAGATGTTGGAATTGAACAAAACAGTGGTTCAGATGGCAAAGGTGAATGGAGTGAGATGGTACGGGCATGTATTGAATAGTGATGATGGGCATGTTTTGAAAAAAGCATTGGAGTTTGAAGTGAAGGGCAAGAGGAAGCGAGAACAACCAAAGAAGACATGGAAGACTCAAGTGAACAAGGAGAACAAGAGTGTTGATTTGGAGAAGGAGGATATCATGAATCGAGCAAGATGGAGAGTGGGAGATGGAGAGATTGCTGTTAAAGTGGGGTAAATTGCAAATTCAAAAATATAAATCAAATGAGGCCAGGTTGTATGCTATGTTTTATATAATTTCAAAGCTTTTGCCGATCTATGGCATCATCAGGGATAAGATCATCTTCCCTGACATACAATGAAATGTTATATTTTAGACTGATATTGTTTAACAGTAGAGGATCCCCTGAAAAACTTACAGGATCATAGTAGAATCCAGAGGAGTAATCATAATATAATCCTGTTCGATTATCAAAAACAAAGCCATTCTGCCCCATTGCTTCTTCTGCAGCTTCTTTGAGAGAGCTTTGCAAATCCTATTGGATAAAATTATAAAATTATGTTCAAGATTACAAAATGAGAAATTTAACTTTAAGATGAATACACTATAAGCTTAATGTCATAGGACTAAAAAACTCAATGTAAACTTATGTCTAGTAAATGAATGACTAGGTCAACATTCTGTTGAAAAAAAAAATTATTGTGTTGACAGTTAATAAAAGGTTAAAAGAAATTGCTAAGAGGATCCCAAAGTATTTGATAATGCCATAGAAGATTTTGTCCCCCAAACTTCTTTGTGAAGTATAATATTTAAATTATTGTTGACTTACTGTAAAGTATAGGGCATATTACACCTTTACACGATTTGAAAATGAAAATAAAGTTGTCTGTTAGTCTGGACAATTTTGAACAATTATTTTTGAGCCTGGTAACAGCTGAAAGAAAAAAAGGAAAGTACCATACATGCAAGTTGAAACTGAATGAGCTATAGATTGTTTAAATTTGTGAATCGGTCAGGTCAATTTTGTTCTGCATTACCCACTCATGAGCACCTAGACTGTTGTCGGCACAGGCATTCCAAGCTTGTAGTTAGTGAAAGGAATTCCAGTTGTGTTCTTGAATTGAAATTTTGACCTTTAACTCCAACAGGACCAAAAACAATCAACTGGGAAAAAAACTTTCTTAGGGACACTAGTATTGCTTACAAATTAGTTCAGCTTGGTATCCTGATGGGGATGGATATTGTTGAGGCATGGTCACTAAGCGACCATTGGTGTTTCAGCAACATCCAGTGCGGTTCTTCATTTTGAACAGACTTTAGTAAGCCGATTGCTTCAAGATGGCAATAAGTGGAGCATTTATTCATGGACAAAATAACTAAACTTCCAGTTCCTTTGGCCTGTAATGCTAGAAATACATCACGCCCAGTATTGGGAAGGGTTCAAGTCAAAGTTGCCACTGAGCCTTTATTTCATTTTAGAGGGTGGTTTAAGTTAAGCTACAACTATTTTTTAGATTTTCTACAGGCTTGCAGATAGGCAACAATAAATACACCTCTGGATTTATTTCTTTTCTTTTTCTTTTCAATGTGGGTATTAAAAAACAATTAATATCAAATTAACCAAAAACATAACATGTATTAGTATAAACCTACTAACGGTCTAACATGCATCCTGCAATCTGATTGGCTACTCTACTAGAGGTCTATTTGTGATAGCCTACTAGTAGAGAAAAGATGGCGGATCAAAATAGTAATGACCCCCGTTTTGCTATAATATCAGAGGATTTCATCAATATTTTAATTTGTACATATCCTTTTTGACCTCCATTTGTCCTCAAGGTCTAATTGTTAAATATACTGACCAGAGCATAAAATTATGTTCTCAATGGTAGACAAATCATTACCTAAAAGCTTTATATAAATGCAGTACCTTAGTGAGAGTTTCAGCAGAATCTGGGACAGTTTTTGGTTGCTTGATTAATATTTGAGCTGAAAACAGATAATCGCTAATTAATTTAAGTTGTCTGAGGGAGAAAACTTGGTGTAACTATCATCATAAATTTACACTTTCATCTTAGTTTACAGACCTGGGATGAAAACCTTGGTTTTGCGCATTTGTCTGACAATGAATTGAATCTAGTTCTGAGAATTGTTTTACAGGATTGTCTCCATTCAGACTGCAAATGACCCATCACTGGAAGTGGGTCAGACTTGCATTTGAATTTTTAAACCTGCTGATAAGTCACACTCAGTACAAACCCACATTTGTGATCAAATGCAACATTTTTGACAAAATCAGCCAATTCTTGTTCAAAAGAATCTTATTTATTTAATAGGCTAAGATTACAACAAAAAACAAATAGCAAGTAAAACATGTTGAAAAACTACTAAATTTTGGACATACTGTACCTGTGGCGGATGAGAAAGAATTTATCTCAAAATTTAAGAAATAGTCATAAATACCAGTTTTCAAAAGTTTCTGGGCGAGCATGCCCCCAGAACACCCTAGACTTGCACAGGTTATGTACCTGTATCAATCAATTTGAAAGTTCAACATCCTCTTCTCCCCGGGCAACTCCCAGGAATTTGACAGCTCAGCCTTTTCCCGGGCCCTGGGAATTTGACATTAAGAAGTGCCTGGTCTCACCAGCTGCTTTCTCCATTTCTATAATTTCCATCAGATGGTTATTCTGCTATGATAATTTTTTTT
>JAOBBB020254106.1:0-11181 GCA_025331005.2 Zoanthus gigantus | reverse complement strand
TAAGTTTTACTAGCGTACTGAAATAAGTTTTACTAGCGTACTGAAATAAGTTTTACTGGCGTACTGAAATAAGTTTTACTAGCGTACTGAAATAAGTTTTACTAGCGTACTGAAATAAGTTTTACTGGCGTACTGAAATAAGTTTTGCTAGCGTACTGAAATAAGTTTTACTAGCGTACTGAAATAAGTTTTGCTAGCGTACTGAAATAAGTTTTACTAGCGTACTGAAATAAGTTTTACTAGCGTACTGGAATAAATTTTACTAGCATACTGAAATAACTTTTTCTAGCGTACTGAAATAAGTTTTACTAGCGTACTGAAATAAGTTTTACTAGCGTACTGGAATAAGTTTTACTAGCGTACTGAAATAAGTTTTACTAGTGTACTGGAATAAGTTTTATTTAAAGTAAACGAAGACGGCGTTTCCGACGCCAACGGCAAAGAACAATAGTAAATACAACAAGTGCACGTTGGAATGCATCGAGCTCGGCACCTGCACGGAGTTGTTGCTAAAACGTGAAAAGACCTTTTCTGGAGTTCTCAGAACTGCAAGGACTTGACAACAGATACGTTCTTAGTATTTGTTTAGCTTCATGGAGAAGCATTTAATCGCTTTCTGGTCACAAAGTTTAAGGCGCAGAAATGAACCGTACAAAGAAGTAAAGAGTAACTGCCGGAAATGTGCTTTTTCTGAGAGGTCGTCGTTGCTAAAATTCCCTTTTTAATCGGCTCGCGTGAACTTGTCATACAAACAAATACTTATTATGCAATTTATAATAAAAACTGTTGTTTTCCCTTCCTCGCTTACAACGCTATTTTTTTCTCTCTCTCTCAAGTGCATATCTTAGCACGAAAATAAGTTTTACTAGCGTAACTACTATATCTTAGCACGCTATTAAAGTAGAGTAACCTGTACCTGAGACGGTGTGTCTGGGCAGGGTTAGATAATGTACATTTTTATTTATTTTTTATTTTATTAGCTTCGCCTTGTAATAAATACACGAATACATAATATATATACAAAAGGAACCAAACGGTGAAATATACATGTACATACAAAAAAATGAAACGAGAAAAGAAAAAAATAGTCAGGCAGGGTTTGCCACAACAGCGGATACCAATTACTGTAGTACAATGCAACTCTCTGCACTAGCAATCCTGCCACGAAAATGTTAGATGTTAGCCTTAATTTTCTAAATTGTAAACCTTTGTATCAGAAGTTTTTGGTTTGTGAGGGTGTGTTCATTTTTTCGCTTTAAACATGAAGTCTACCTCTAAGAACAGTGATAAAGACCAAAGTTCTCGATATTTCTGGATAGGACAGACTTGAGTGTAAGTAATCAAATATTACCAGAAGAGTTGTGTTGTTGTGTTTTACTGATCCTATAATGTCCATTTGATATCCAGTATCTGCATGGTATTCTTTACATCTTAACAAATCTCCCCTACAAAAATGGTAGTGGTGACTTCATGGGGAGAAACATGGGGAATCATCAGAATTTTGCTTATCACTTTGGAGGGGCCATTGGGATTGTTGCTGTCTTATAAGGGTTCATGCAAAATTGAAAGGGGTGCTGTATAAAACACCGACCCCACCCCCCTACCCCAAGCCATAAGTAATGCACACTCACTCACTAACCTTTGTTTTTATAGTTGGTTTAGTGTTTTAGTTAACAGTGCTTGTGAATGTATTGTTTGCCTTCAAAGGATTTTAATTAGCTACCAAATGATGATAAAGCTGAAGTTCTAAATTATTTCTACGTTTTTAGTTCGTCGAATGTGCTGGTTTCATGGTTTGTATTGTAACACTACTTGTACCAAAGTTCTTTAGCAGCTATGCATAACACCACGTTTATGAGGTAATATACCATTTAAAGAAAAGTGATCCTGAGTGTTGGCAGCTGTGGTTAGTCGGTGATTGACGGGTTCGCTTTTATAGTCTTATTCGGGTTATCGTCCCAGCCTTCCCAACAACAAGACGAGCTCGGGTCCCCGGGATTTTTAAATTTTTAAGCATAACGCTTACTTGTGGAAAACGAATGGAAAACCCAAGAGGAGATAGCACATCCATGTTGTATCTGAAAGTATTAACAAGTACTTATAGTTTTATAATAGCATTTTTAGTTTGGACGTAATGGAAGAAATTTATAAGTAATTTTGCTTCGTCTACCATAGCAATTTTTCCTTGAATTTTATTGCTTGTTTAGATGATCAACAAGTTTTTCTTTACAATTTTCAATTGACATGGTTTTGTTGCTGTTATAGGCGACTAGCAAGTTTTCCTTGACAAGTTTAGCTTTGATTCTATGGTAATGCAAGGATGATGGTAATTCGTCACACATACTATTTCCAGTCCCACAACTTATCTCTGTTCAAGTAAAGGTGTTGCACCAAGGAATGGGGTTTGGTCAGAGGCTTCCTGTGATTGTATGGGTAGTGCAAGGAGTGAAAGTACGGTGTGATGGTGACTGGTACTACTCACACAAACATTGATTTCTTGTCACACAACCTATCCCCATATATGACGATGCCTGAGGAAAACGGGGCTGGTCAGAGGCTGATTCTTACCAATCCTGTCACACAACCTATACCTAGCTAACCATTTGGAGAAATAAGACAACATTTATTATTTTAAAAGACATGTTTCAGACGTCTCACAATATATAGTTTTTCTAGTTAGACCATCACATATATATGCAATTGATAAAATATGTAACTTACAAAAAGTTTAAACAGGCGTTAATAACGATAAGTTATACATGTCGTGTGTTGACAAAATATAATAATCAATTTCCGTAAAACTATTTCTGGCTCTTCACTACAGATATTGGATGCAATGGAGAGTAAAGATCTTTCACACTTCGCTTAGTGCTTTGTTGAGTTTTACTTCCATCCATTTCATCAGTACTTTCACCAATTTCCGATTCCAGAAATAACTCTTCTCTTTTAGTGGTGTTTGATGTCGAAGAAAATATATCACTTGAAAGGTGCGCGGTTCTGTTGTGTTTACTGGGTAAACATTCGGCGAGTGCTGTGAACGAAAGGACCGGCTCTAAGTTGTTATTAGTTTCTCGCAACTGAGAATCACTTCGATAATGCTTACCAAGAAAATGTGTAAACGGGTCCTGGGACCGTCGATTTTGTTCATTTTTTTCTGAATGGGATCTAAAATGCCACTTTAATCCTGTTCTGTTTCTGCGCCAGAACTTGTATACCGATACCATTAGTAAGACCAATCCAAATGCTAAAATGATTGGTCCGACCAATCGACAATTTTTTATATTCCGCTCTGTTAATCTGCGACTGTCTTGACACAGCTTTGTGCAAGAAGAATCATCGAGTTTCCACGATGGCTCACTATAATGACCAACAAGAGTGACTATAACGCCTGTGATTAAACTTAAAACTGAAAAATATAGCAAAAGTTTTTTTTGTCCGCACTTGGCTGGGCGAACTCGGCCTTCAAGGTTTTCGACCATAATGGCTTGTGGCCGCTTGCCGAATTTGTTAATGACTCTTGTTGTTTTTCAGAGAGTGTCAACTACTTTCTCAAAATATTTTAGTTTTTCCTTTCTGCATTAAAAAGATGATTAACTGACGCTCAAAAGCACTTGCAGTTCATAGCTCAGACAATCAGAACCAGAGAATGAAACTTGTGTCTTTGTATGACATATAAAGCAACGTTCAATTTAGCTTAACAAGGAGTAACTCTGTATATATATAGACAAAGTAATTTTCTTGGGTTCAACTTTTTTAAATTTTTAATAACTTTAACCATTCACTGCTTTACTTTCACGCTGTTATGAATAAATAAGGTATTTAGCTTTCAGCTGCAAGATGCATTTCTTAATTTTTTTTTTTTTTTTTTTGACATAAATACTGATCCACGTCTTTGTAGTACGCGGAAAGCTTCTAAAAACCTTAACTACAACATATGGTTTGCTGAAAGGTATTCATCGGTGTTTCTGAGGCAGGAAAACTGCGAAAAACGACCTGATTCAGTCACAATGATTCGTTATTTAAAGAAATCTTGTTCTTGTTTTGTTGTTGTTGTTTTGAATTTTATTAATCCGATAAAAAATATGTTGTTGAAAAAAAAAACAGCAATTACACTCGAGAGAATCCTGCAATATAGCAGGCTGGAAAAAAATAATAACCGGCTCAGGATCAGTCTGATTATTGCCAAATAATGTACATCGTCTGACCTTGGTATGCTACCTCAGTCTCAGGTGTTATTTTATACTAGTAGTTTCTAACAGAAAGGGGAATGCTGCGAACGGCACTGTTTGGGCCTTGAAGTAGTAGGAAGCGCTGTTATCTTAAGTTAGAAAACAATTATGGCAATAATTGATTTTTTTTTCAGACACTGAGGCGAGCATAAGCTGAGAAGGCAGAATTTCTTAGTTTTTGTCGGTCGAAAATCATCACGGCTCAGTGAGCCCGCCGCTTTGGTCAATCAGGCTGTTAATAGGAGAATTCTTAGAACAAAGACTTTGTGCAAATACAATCAAAATAATCATCGGCAGCGCTCCATAAAAGATTTATGATAAAACTTTTCACAATGTTAAAAGATGATTTCGCATTCTGTGTTCACAAAATTTATAGTTATTTTAAATTTGACGTGTTTATTACAAGACGAGCTAAGAGCGAGCATAGTTGGCCCAGTTGGTAGGATCTCTGCCTTCTAGCCTCATGGTCCCCGTTAGTTTCGATCCTCGGCTTTGCCGAGATTAAAATCTGCATGATAATTATGGGCTACCTGTGGATAGAATAGGATCAGTTCCCTTTCCAGTCTCCCCAACCTAATGTTCAATATAATAGGCAACTTAAACGACTGCGTCAAATACTACCAGAATGCTTTGCCTAGTTTCTTTTGTCGAATACGCCATTTTTTGCTAGTTTCAGTCCTCTCTGGGGGCAAAATAGTGTTGCTCGGTCACATTTTGTCGCTTCACCAGATTTACAGTTTTTAGAACTGGGGCGAATAAAAAATGGTGTGTTGTTGTCCTATCCCCAGCGGTGAATGAGAATCTGAATAAAAAAACACTTGTAAAATAGTTAACAAATTATTTCTCTGTATTTAAATTTGACCGCTCGGCCTAATTCTGGGCATATTCTGGCAAATTTGAATGAGACAAAACTGATATTTCGAATATTTTAAATCATTTGAATAATGAAAATTTGTTTTGAAACAAAGCTTCACTTTGTACTATAAATTAAAAGCAAAAGAAAATGAATAAAATATGTAAATTTTGATGTGAATTATGTTTAATCTTGTTTCCTACTTTTCTGTACCTAAGTTAAAACTTACAAACTGAAACTGAATCACATAAAAAAAGAAAAACAAAATTCATACAGTAAAACTTTATAATTATTCCTCCTATTTTGGCAAACTGTGAAAAAATTATCTTAATTTTGCTCAAGGCAACCATATTCGGAATTTTTATTAATATCTTGCATAGCCATAGATATGCTAAGCAATTAATAGTTTTACTGATTCATACGAACAATTATTTGTTTTTGCAATTGACCACACGTTAAATCAAGATAATATTTAGCAGGAATCTTATTGTAAAGTTCAAGTTTGTTTCATTACTGTACAAAACAAATTCGAGAACACAATGCAAGTAAACGTTCACATTTGCGTGTGTCGATGTAATTTTTATGAAAAACTTTATTTCATAGCAGTTAACAATATGTCGAATAATTCATTGCTTACAAAGTCCAATTTTTCTTATTGAAAACAGATTATAATTATGACTATGACCAATTAGAATTAACATACAGCTATCAGCATTTTTAAAGTGCATCAGTTAATTGTTATTCATGGTTAGGGCCAGGGGATTCACATTTTCAAATATTCTGTCATCAAATGCTGTTTTGAACAATCTTTCTGTGTTTATATTTTATCTTATCGAATAAAATAAATAGTGTGCCAGGGTGCCTTTTTACTGTACAGCGTACTGCATATAGAATATACAAAATGTTGAGCTCTGTGCTCCACAATTCAAAACAGCGGCGGTTGCTGTCCAAATTGTGTGCTTATTGATGATTTTACGAATACAAAAATGTGCTCGAGTAGACCGATTTCTTGAAAGTACAAATACGTCAAGGAAAAGCTACTTGCATGGTGTATTTGGTCCATTTTAGTTCTTTTTTCAATTATATAATGTATACTATAGATTGAAACATGTTTCCGCTCCACTTTCTATATCTATACATGTATATATATAAGTTTTGCTTTTGTTTACAAAACTCAATCGATGCGTTTCATATTTATATATATATTGTGAATGACATAACCCTTTAAAGTCCACCAACAGATAGACTCTTCTTTTTTTTTTTGTTTAAGGAAAGCTTTGTTCCTAACGACTACAGTGCTTAAAAAGCAAAAACAAAACACAAATTGGTAATTAGTATTTATCGTCGATTTTGTAATTTTTTATGTTGAGCCTTACAAAGTCCCCCTGTATTTTTTAATGGGTGTTACTGGCTGCGCAAAGTTTAAATCTTTCACTAGTATTGCATGCTGTTCTGATAAGATTGTAGAATAATGTTCAACGTCTAAAAAAGTAAGAAACTCGACCTTTCCGGCTTTTGAGACAATTTTGGAGACAATTGCACATTGATCATAGAAAACAATAACATGTGAGAGCCATTGCCGGTCGGAATTGATTGCAAACTGCTGCACGAAACATAAATTTTGTTAGTTTTTTGTTCTACTTGGTTAAAATAACAAACGTTTTCCTCAATCTCCAATAAAAATGAACAGTTAGTTTTATTGGACTGCAAGAGTTTCGAATTGGGCATACAGAAATAATTTCGTGTACACCAAGGGCTTTTGGACACAAGATTGGACATAGCATAATCTAAACAAAGAAGTAAGTACTCTCGCTATTTTGCCACTTTTCTTCAAATCGTCAAAATAGTTTGTAACAAATATTTTAAGATTATTTCTATTCATCGGTTTACCAATGGAAATACTTTAATCATCAGTTGCTAGAAAAATCAAAATGTCGGGTTTTCTTTCTGTTTAATCTTTTGGTCTTCTGTATAATTAGTTGTTCTTATATATTCTAAATTTAATGACTCTTTGAAAACGGTATCATTCGGCACCTGGAAGATAAAAGCTAAAGTTGATGCTTTCAGAAATTTTGCGCAGCCTTTTGAATTGAAAAAGCGCACGGAACCTAAATTTCTAAAGTTTGGCTATTAAAGTTATCTTTTCTTAGTGGTGGTAGTGGGATAGTACATTGTAAAGACCCTAACATTACTTTTTTGATCTGAGCTTTTTGGGAATATCCTTTTCGTGACACAGGGAGGTAAGGGTCGAGGAAGCGATCACTACTACTACACTGGGCGCCTGGAGAGGTTATGCAAGTCCTGGGCATGAGTCCCTTATGACGTCATACTTCTCTCGGCCGGTTACAGAAACTGTTAGTTGCTCAATATGGCGGACACGAGGTTGTATGAACTTTTAGGAGTAAATCCAAACGCTAGCGATGTCGAGATAAAGAAGGTAAACTTGCTAACAAAACTATTTATTCATTCTAAATTTAATTCTTATCATATACCTTTTGGGGCTCAGATCGATGTTTAATCTAGGGAGGAATATACAGCTTTGTTATACTTTTGGCTTTTTCAGGCTTACAGAAAACTAGCGAAAGAGTGTCATCCGGATAAAAACCCTGAGGCTGGAGAACGTGTAAGTATTATAGAAATATCTTTCATATCTGTCACGAAGGACAAACTTTTTATCTTTTCGTTTTTTCACTAACAGTTTAAGGAAATAAGCTTTGCCTACGACATTCTATCAAATCCAGAAAAACGAAATCTCTATGATCGATATGGAGAAAAAGGACTTCGTGAAGGAGCGGCTGGGACAGGTTTGAAATCTTTCTTTGGTTGTAAACTCAGTTCACATTATTCTTCTTTTACTTTAAACGTGAGAAAACTTCTATATACTAAACCTTGTTTACTTTTTTATTAACACTGCTTGTAAAACCTGACGCCTATAATTTAGCTTTGCGTGTGTAAAGCGGCATTTGTTTCATTTTATGACTAGTCTAATATCCTTGAGATTGACAGTAGCACGTAAATTCACATTCTGTTGCTTCTCAGCCGGATTTGAAGATATTCTTTCTCATATCTTCGGTGGTGGTGGTGGCGGACTATTTGGAGGTAAGGAATTATTTTATGAAGTATTAACTCTTCTACTTACTCTATTTGGAAATCCTTGGTGGTCCGATACATTTTTAGTGTCCATTGTGTCATCGTTTTGCCTGTTGGTAAAGTCAGGGAATCCGATTGTGCCACTTGAACATTTAACGGGAAGTATGCTTCGGCGATGTAAAACAGTTTATTAGTAGTCACTGACTGTCCCACTTTAACCAATTCGCTGCTAAGGAAATGTGGTTTGCAGTTTAGCTTGCAATGTAGTATTGGTGCCAAAATGATCTGAATATATCGAGCTTGGATTTATTTGGTTGTCACATTCGTGAAATAATTTTTCACGGTAGAATCTGAATTTATATCCTATGAATTCCCCATAAATTATGATTTCTAAATATTTCAAGGAGAGCTCATTTTTGTCGCTATGATATAAGAAAGAGTTAATCGTAGACCTTGTGTTCGCTGACGAAGGGCTAAAGTTCTGAATGTCAATTTTGTGCTTTTCCCACAACTTTTCATACTAGAAATGAGTGCATTACGTGCTAGTTCTGCACCGTTTTTATTTAAGGGGTTTCATTTCGGCCTATCTGAGACTGAACGATATGATATTCCTTTGAATTGTCAGCTGTTGGTTTCTAGTTAGAATTAACCTTTCACATGCTTTCAGATTAATTTTTCTATTGTTACTTTTTAGTTCTTTTGAAAAAATGTATTCTGTATCAATTTATTTTCTTAGTCTTTTTAAAGCAAAAAAAGATTTTTTTACAAAGTAGACAAGGTCTTCTCATATTGTCAATTTGCTGAGGAGACAATTTTTACTAAAAGAAAATGTTACAATTTCCATGAGCACTGTATTTTAAATATAACATGTTTCACCATTTTTACTGTTTATAAAAGTCCTTAATTTAAGGTTCAATATGAAAGATTAATTATATTCTGATCCCAAGTTTTTAAAAACTCTAACATGGTTACTATTAAATACTGCAAAATGGTTGGAATCACTTATCATTCTTAATACTAGTCTTAGAACTAAAGCTAAAAATGATTTTGAAAAAGATTTCTCCAAACTAATAAATAATTCGGTATTCTGCAAAACATGCAAAAATTTTAGAAATAGAGTTGATATAAGATTGATTAGTGATAAAATTCAAGCTAAAAATTGATATCAAAACCAAATTATAAACATAGAACAATATTTTCTGATAATTTAATTGCAGTTCATATGGGAAAAACAGAATTAGTTTTTAATAAACCAGTTTACATAGGAATGAGCATATTAGATTTATCAAAAAGTATAATGTATAATTTTCATTATAATTATATCAATTCAAAATATAAAGATAAAGCACAATTATTATTTACTAATACAGATAGTCTTATGTATGACATTGAAACATGATTTTTATAAAGATATTGAGGATGGTATTAAAACCAAATTTGATACATCGGCATATTCTGAAAATAATCCTGGAATAAGAATAAAAAACTAATAAAAATGTGATAGGAATAATGAAAGGTGAAACAACAGGTTTAGAAATTACAGAATTTATAGGATTAAAAAATAAATATTAATTTATTGCTCTTCAGCATTGTGTCTAGCACTGTATGCAGAATTTATCGAAATATTCATTCATTTATATAATTATATAAGCTTGAGCATAATATTATGAATCATGTAAGTGTTAACGGGGGGTGATTGAGTCTGACATGAGTGTCCACTTAAACTCGTTTCTATGCCTCAGTCAGGCACAAACCATGCAAACTATAACCTACAGATGAATGCTTTGGTAAGCTGTTTGATACCAAACAGCTAAGTCAATATAAGCATTTTAGCCTCTGTACATACAATTAGATTTAATGAAACATCTTCCATGTACAAACAACACAGCCATTTGTTAAATATTTTTGTTTTCTAACCGAGATGAATTTGTTATTATCTGCAAATAGTCATAAGATGTGATTAAAAAAAATATTGACAGATTATTGTAGCAACTCGTAAAGCAGTGGCTAGGACAAAGATATTTATTTCATCATGTGTGAGGGTTTGTCTGAGACAGATGATTCTGCTCACAAGTCTATAAGAATGTAACAAATGACCTTGCTCTCCAAAGACCCTTTTTAGCTCAGTGGATAGAGTTTCTGCCTGGTGATGGGAAGGACATGGGTTCAATTCCCATCATGGGCTCAGAATTTTTTTGGAGTATTGTTGTTTTGAAAAGAAGGCACTACATAATAGTATTTATTCGTTTATGAAATTTTTCTAAGTTGTGTTTGTTTTTACCAGGAATGGGAATGGGTGGTTTCCGTCGGCCACAACGGCGAAGAGGAGAAGACTTATATCATCCTTTGAAGTAAGTTGTATTAACAGTGCCAGTTGACAAGGGATCAGGAGCATAGCTATAGTGTTTTGGAGAGATACTGCTGACTTAAATTTTGTATCACTTTACCAATATGAATGATTTGCTATGAACTTGATCGTTCATCATTTATCTATTTCACAAGGAACATGAATGCTCGTTATGCTGTAATCAAATCAGTATACAAACATAATCTTTGGGTCAGAAATTTGATGCCAAAGCAAAAGGGTAATGCGAAGAATCATCCAGCATTTTTTTTTTCTTGCAATATAGTTTACAAATTAAAATAAGTTCAAACACGAAACATTTCACAGCTTCTTTTGGTTTGGAAACCAACTTATGTTTTATTTTGTGTGATTTTTCTGAATTGGTTTATTTGTTTTTAACCCAATCTTATTGTTTTTCTCTGTTGTTTACTTCAGGGTCACACTTGAAGATCTGTACAATGGCAAAACAACCAAATTACAATTAAGCAAGAGTGTCATTTGCCAAACATGTAAAGGGTAGGTCACTTAGATTTACACTTTTTTAAAACTGTTACTTAACCCTTTCGCTCCCAAACCGCCCTAAACCGCCCTTACGATATGGTACTGAGTTAAAGAATTCAATCTTTCTTAAACAAGAAAACTATGTTTCAAATTTGGTTTTAAGG
>JAOBBB020254105.1:0-20030 GCA_025331005.2 Zoanthus gigantus | reverse complement strand
AGATACGACACCCTTTGTTTGTTTCGCGGAAAAAGGAAATCTAAAAATAGACACTTTTGCGACTGTGCTGATGGCCAAACCCAGTATGGGAGAATCACGCTCCTGGTAATGGGCTCCTGATTATAGCAGTTATTGCTGCGAGCCTATAGGCGAATAGCAACACTAATCTTGGCTTTGGGAACCATGAAAAATTTCGATTTGCATCTCCTGTGTCTGTCATTCTGTAAGCATTTTCGGCGTAGGCATTCAGTATGGTCAGCGTTATTTATTATCGATGTACTTGATATATACGTACTGCATGCACACAGTGCACGTGTAATGGTCAGGTGATTCATGAAATTTTCATGAAAATTTATTAGCAGTAAAATTTATTTAAAAAAAAATAGCTTAGAATGGCTACTTGTTATATATTTAGACCTGAGCGATTCAGGATCTATTTGAACAATTATAAAAGTGATTTTGAAAATTTTATGAAAATTTACAGTAAACTGTATGGGAAAACAGACTTTGAATTGAATTGTTAGAAATAATATTTGTGCTCAAGCGCCTTATCTGTTGAATTAATTTTTTTTTGGATCAAATTTCAGCACAATGTAAATGACTCCACAAAACTTTTTTTGCCACAAGACCATACAGTTCAAGGCATACAAGTTTAAATTACAGTTGCAGGTTTTAAACATTAAAGCAGTATTAATTCTAAGGAAGCACAATGGTTGGTGCTTTATTTCAGATTTCTTAGCTTTTATTTCATATCATATTGTAACACATTCACTTCAGCTATAGCAGCACTTCACTTTCTTTTAGAAACTTCTAGTTCACAACCGAGTACAGTGCCTCTAACAAGTTGCTTACTGAAACAAAATTGTGTAGTTGAATAGATCTATTGCATGGAATCTTGGAAAAGGTTTTAGAATGAATTTATTTCTTTTTGGTATTTGAAATTTAATATCAAATTCTATCAATTCAACACAAGACAAAGGCGACAAGCTCAAGGAACAATAAGGAACCTATCAATGTCTTTTGAAAGCTAACCACAAAACTTTCGGTTTTAGCATGTGTTTATTGAATGAAAGCTAATGAATAAGTTGCTCTGAATTTCATTTTAGGGTAAGAATTAGCAAAATTACTTGGCAAACACATTACCGAAATAACCTTAATTACATATCGCTAATGAAATAAAACAATTAATTACTTATATCTACATTTTATAATGTTAGACTCGAAACAATATAAGAAATTTTGTCTGAATTTTCTTTTCTTTTCTTTTCACTTTTTTTTTTCTTTTTTTTGCTATTTGGTTGTTTAGTTTTCAACTGATCGGAGTAAACTGTATGATGAAGTGTCTTTTCAGTAACGCAAAGATAGACACTAACGACACATTTAATACTCCAAGGATAATTAAAAAACATTCAGATCCAACAAAAGAAAACTATTCGAAAACTTCGTCGTCTTTAAAACATTTGTTGTTTCCTTATCTCATTTTAAAGAAGTTACGGATATATATTGCAGAGAAAAATCAAATTCTGTGTGTTTTGAAGATTAATAAAAGAAGTATATCTCTAGTCGTGATTTTATTTTAACAATGAACATTTTGATAAATATAATCTGATTGAATACGCCTTATCTCTTGATATAAATAATTGATTAATTTCTATTTCTTGTTTTATAATAATCTAAACTTTCTTTCGCATCATAAAAAAGTTTCAAAATGAACGAATTTTTCAGAATACGCCGCTACGGGCCAATTTCTACGGAAAACAGATTTTACACTCAAAAATGTTTGGTGCTTTGATTCTGGTGAGTTTATTTTAAAAGCGAGAAACAATTGAAATATCATTTACTTCCACCTTTTGTTATTTCGTCGCAACTAATTCCATTTTGTTTCCAATTTAGACTCTTTTCGGACTGCAGTTCTTCATAATTGATGTGTGCAAATGCGAAGGTGAATATATTACTTCGAGTTTGGTATTTATAACTGTAGCAGTTTTAACATTTATCTGGATGATGTCAGTTCATTTTTTTAAATAGATGTTTGAAGCTTGAAGCACTAGCTAATTAATAGGAAACTAAACAATGTTAAGAAAATTATTGATAATCAGCTTCTAAGACTTGAGGTACCCTTGACAAAAATATTGGCAAAACAAGTCGGATAAGAAAGTCAAAAAGAAAGCAATCTGTTAAGTGTTTTTCAAATAACTTTCTCTGAAAATTTAAGAAAAATTGAGCAGTATCTTTAAAGACAACCAGTTTTGAGATCAGTTGTCCACCAAAGCATTTTCGAAAAATAATCGATAACTTTTTAAAAATTATCGTCAAGGAGTATATGTTTTTTAAAAAATAAGAAAGTAGAATTTTTTGATAGAATAGTTGTGCGGTAAACAATTTTAAAGGAATTGTAAAATTTTTAAGCTCATAAAGCCACAGCTGGGAGAACAGGTCGTTTTTGAGGGTCCATCATGATCAATGTTACTCAGTTTGAGAGGTGATGGAACTTTTCTTACCTTTTCCTAAATTTAACCTACAATGGAAAAAAAAGTCCTTTTCGTATGTGATTTGTCAACTCTGGAACAAGCCGCTACCTCTCATAATACGTCAGGCGGGCAATCTTAACGATTTTAAACAAAAACTGATGGATGTATTGTGTACGCAATATGAACTGCAAAACAGAAGCCTCCTTCGCAATTGATTACATTGCGTACATAACCTGTCATAGCTTGTTCATAATGTCATTGCTTTCACCGGGGTTTAGGCTGCGTTATTGGCACAGTTGGTATTATAAGATCTCTGCTTTGCAAACAACGGTCCCGGGTTTGTTCCCCGGCTCATCCGAGATTTAAACATTTGTGTGACCTTCTTTTCTGCCAAAGCTCACTTAGCTTTCCATCCATTCGGGGTAGGTAAATGAGTACCAGCGTCTGCTGGGAGCTAACCTGCGATGGATTAGTGTCCCATCCAGGGGGAGTCAAAGACTCTCATCTGCTCAGCACTACGGACACCAGAGATAAGCCGCCGACTCCCTGGGCCACTTGGCTCATAAAGGATTTACCTTTTACCCCGGTTTAAACTCAGTCCCAATAATTGTTGTTTAAATTTTTAGCAAATTATGTTTGTTTCAAAGTATTTTCTCAGGTAGGGCGGCTTTCATCTTTTCATGTAAGTCTATAATAAAAAGTTGTTTTGCTTTGTATTGTTCTTTTCCTCTGGAAAGAGTACGTACAACGACAAATTGAGCGAGCATGGCTGCATGACTTTATTGTTCTAGCTAAACAGTTATCTGCTAAACAACTAGTTGTAATTCATTTATTTGCTTGGTTCTTACTGGAAGATAACGTATGAAATTTACAGTAAGCTTGGCTATTAATGTTCTTAAGTATGATAAATTTTGCGTATCAAAATTGAAAAAAACAGTTATGGTACAAACTCAGTCTCAATAATCATAACCAGGATAATCTTTCATTAGATCATTGTTTACACCGCGGTACAAACCCATTCTCAATAATCATAACCGCAACTATCATTTATAAGCTCATTGATTACACCGCGGTACAAACATAATAAAATCATAACTATCATTCACAACGTCATTCTTTATACCGCGGTATTCAGTCTCAATAATCATAACCGTAACTATCATTCATAACCTCATTGTTTACACCGCTGCATCTTCTTTCTAGACATGCTCACTAAAGCAGTCCCTTCAGCAAATCACCGAATGAGCTATTTTCAATCTAATGTATATCAATAGTCGTTAAGTAGTTTATTTGAAAAAGGAACAATAAAGCGACAAGGTCGTTGATACAACGGATGGATTCAAATCAATGTCGATTTATGGACTCCTTTTAGAATGTGTACCACCCCCTCCCCTGGGAATGGCCAGCGGGACTATAAAGGATCGTCACATCACGGCCTCCTCAGAAAATAGTTTTTATCCCGCGCGGAATGCGCGATTCAACATGCCAGGTTGTTGGTGTGCCATGAGAGCGCAAAGAGGAGAGTGGTTGGAAGTGGACCTGCAACGAATTGTTACTCTGATGGCTGTAGCAACCCAGGGGAATGGTAACGAGTCTTGGGTGTCAGCGTTTAAACTACAGTTTAGTGCAGATAATGTCACGTGGTACTGTGATAGGCACAATGAGAAAATTAAGGTGAGATTTATAACATCAAATTAGTTCGATTTTTTTCAACCAGTTAAGTATTGTATGATTTGTAATCACTTAAGTTTGGAAGCGGCTGCTACGATTGACTAACGCGGAACCAAATGGACTTAGTTACTATATTCAACAACAACAACAAAACTTTATTTACACTCGTATTAATTACAGGGAAAAAAAAACGCTAAAAAATGAATTAACAGGTTAAAGAGTGTAGGCCACCTGTATATAACCATACGGGCTAATCACGACAGGTGGCCTTTAGAAAATTAAATTAGACATAGTTTATGGCCAGGAGTGCAAGATGTTCAAATATTATCATATTATAGTCAAATACAGAAAAACAACCCTTATTGCTTTGCACATCAAGACCAGGTTAATTTACTTTCATGTTGGAGAACCAACATTCTAAAGTACTGAGATAAATTTAAATGTTTCGAATCCTTTACAAAATCTGATTCCCTACCTAATATATACTACATAATGCTTTTTATTATATTCTCAGAGAAATATCTTGTTTTTAAATGCACGAGCAGCATGAGCAGGTTATAGAGTGCATTTTAGGTTATTGAGTGCGATATAGAAGTTGATGTGGAAAACAAAAACAAAATGGCTGACAGTCGCTTTGCTATTTCAAACTAAAGGCTTACTCTGGAGGGCACTGTCACCTAATGTCGCCGCAACATTGGACGACGGTTGGCAACATTGGCCAAATGTAGGAAAAATTGCCAAAATATTGTGGGCGACATTGGACCCCAGAGTAGGCCTAAGCAAGTAAAAAAAAAATCTAGAAATCAAAATACTTTGAAAACAGTACAGACCTGGTTGAAAGCTTGGCAGAATTGGGCGACAAAACGGAAAGTCAACCAGAAAATTGAGGAGTACGAGCACAAAGAGCTCGATAAAATGTTGCAAGTGTTTTATGCCGAAATACAATTGTTGAGAATATAATAAACAAAAAATCGTATGAACTTGCTTGTGCATTTCTTTATTTATGGTCGCTATTGATGTTTTGAAGTTTTCAAATCGCACTCGCCTTCAGCTCGTGCAATTTTGAGAACTTCAAAATATCACTCGCGCCCATAAATCACGAAATGCACTCGCAATCACGCGTATGCGATTTCTTATACTTATACCCTGCGTTCCAAGACTAAAGTAAAACATTACATACGTGGAAAAGATTTGAAAAAGACAATTAAAATGTCTCGATTTTCGGCAAGTTCGAAAAAAAATCAAAATTGTACGATAAAAAAGAAGCTTTGTAAATGTACATTAGCATGAAAGGAATCGAAATAAAAAATTATAAATGGCAAAAAATAAGTTCGTAAAAAGTCAGTGCACTTTTGTCAAATTAAGGTTGAAATTCTTCATCGCCGTAAGTAGCCTAACCATACTAAAGACTTTCTTTAGAGAAACATTTAATAACGGAGACGAACGATTTAAGTTCTTAAAAATTCCTCTAAATTACGTGTTAAGAAAAATATTACCCTAAACACCGGAACGTTAAATTTAGTCTCGGTTTTATGTAAACGCTACGATTTCTTAACTTTTTTCAGTTTTTTTACATAAACGGTAAAGTCATAAACATTGCTGATATTACGGTGTAATGGACAATAAATCTGGTAAACCTGATGTTTTACAGGAATTTACTGCAAACACTGACGGAGATTCTTTGTTTACAAACACACTGTTTAATCCACCTCAAATGAGGTACTTGAGATTTTATCCTTCGAGATGGAACAAAAAAATCTGTATGAGGGTTGAGCTGTATGGTTGCGAAGTTGGCCCAGGGACGGGTAAGTCAACAAGTTTTACTACCAATTACAGCAAAGGCAGCCCAAGCACAAAATCAGTGTGGAGTTACAAATACAATATTTGTATGAAATTAAAAGGGATGTAAAATCGCAAATTTGATTTTTAATAAAATTTAACTAACCTTAACTTGGTCTGATGTTGTTTCTGGTAGTCTGTTGATTCTTTGTAGTTGGCTTTTTAGATATTTTAAGCGATTTTGTTGCCCTTTCCTTGACATTAGTCAAAGAAAAGATAAAGTCTAATCCTATGTGTCCAGTTCGTGGGATCCCTAGAGGGTATCAGCTTGTCAGTACTCTCCCTGCCTGCGAGGGGATTACATGCTTTTCATGGCGTTGTACCATGGCAACAAGTGGCCAATCAGAACCATGTTTTTTAACATCGGGCGAGGTTATTTAGCTCAAATGTCTGACATGGAAAAATCACGCTTCTGCAGAAACAAAAACTCGAGCGAAAAGAGAAAGAAAATGAAGCAAATGATAACAGGTCAGATTCTTTATTTATGGATTCCAGATCGATATCTTGGTAGAAGAATCATTATCCTTCGACGCTGTGTTTTTCTTGCAATCACTGGAGGGGATTACAATGACTAAATTTTTGATCGAATTGGAGTTAGTAACGAGCAAAGTCGCCAGCCTTTGTCTTTTTTCTTACTAGTGAAGGAAATGGCAACAACATCGCTCAAAATGCCTGAAAAGCCAGCTATAAAGGATCAACAGAAGCCAGAAACAACATCAGACCAAGGTTAGTGAAAATCAAATTGCAATTTTACTTCGTTATTGATTCCATACAAATACTGTACATTAATTTTGTAAGTCCACACTGATTTTCTGCCTGGGCTGCCTGTGGTTATTGAAATATTACATCCAGAAATAAGAATAAGCACTTAATGACTGGCCCCAAGGGAAACAGTGAGGGAAAACAAAACTCACTGTTTCCGTGGGGTCAGTCAGTAAGTATTTTGTTATACCTCCCAACTCAAAATAGAGCAATACACTGATGATGTCAGCTTACCACCTTATTACAAACTGTTACAAATCCCAATAATTTAATTTAAAATAAAACACAAATCACGAATGTTAATTCAAATCACAAATATTAAAACTTCGATAAAAACTTCGTTAGTAGATTTCGAGCTTTTGTCTCGTAGAAGTTGTTCAAATTCTCAGTGAGTTCTTGTTTGAAACCGTTTAGCTGCCATGACTATACGTAAAAATTATTTGTTTTACGCGGCTGGCATACAAATTTGCCGCTGTTTCAAAGGTGGACAACCTGATTAAGTGCGAGTCGAATGCTCAAGTTGTTGTTTCCCTAGGGAGTTAGTAAGTTTTGACACGTGACACGTTCTCCTCCAATCGGAAAACATATTTGAGTTGGGAGATATAATTTTACTTAGTACATACTACGCGGGAACCTCCTTAGATAGCATAATTTGATTGATTCGCTATCTAGGGATAATGAGCTCTATCCACTCGGGATAATATTTGTATCGAAATGGAGGCGGAAAATTCCCGTTTTGCGATCGTCACGGACGATGAAATTTTGCAGATACAGATAAATGCAATTCCAGAAAATACCAAAAAAGGCAACAAAATACTGACTGCGTGTTTTTCAAGGTCATTTGGTCGAATTCACATTTTTTAAAATGCATTGTAAGTTTGTTTATTTATAATGTTAACAGTTCGGTAATAGTTTTACTTTTTTCAGACTGGTTTCACAACAAAAGGAACTTAAAACTAAGGTAGAAGAGAACTGTTCAAGTGCCATTCAGTTCCAATAAGTTTCCATTCAACAAAATCTAAATGTCGCTATAACAGCACTTTTTCAAACCAAAGTTATTGGAGTGGACTGGTTAAGAAACTTAGTATTATTATTATTATACTACAAAGAAGAGTACAATGATTCTTTGTTTCATGTTGTGTGCACGGTCACATTTAGGATCTTTTGTTCTGGCGTATGATGCTTCATTAGTCTATTGGCCGTATGCTTACTTACATTTGTTCTTTGTGCACGGTCAACGTCATATTTCAATAGGGAAAAGGAGAACAAAAATATATAACAAAGAAAGTCATCAAGTTTCCTAACCAGTCGACTCGACTAGCTTTGTTACAAGTTAGCTACTAGCACATCCCACAAGGATTACCTTTAAGAATTACTGTTTCCCAGATTCAACGAAAGTTTTACAACGAATTTTATTGCTCGTTAACGGTTTTACTCTCCAGCATATTTGAGATTTTACATCACTGATATACCATGACAACACTTCACTTTGTTTTCAGGACAAACTTTCCCAAATTTTAACGTTGTATACTAACTAACAACTACAGAATATTGGTGGATATATACCGAGACGCAAAATATCGAGGTATATATCTAACGCTAGGCACCGATTCCGAGGGGGATATTTTAGTATTTACCAAAATAATGGGATAAAATGCACTATATTTTCAAAGAAACAATACAATGTTTATATTTTTTAGGACGCACGCTTCCTGTCATTTTGATTTTGCCTCAAAATAAACTAATAGTCTTGGATATCGCGAGTTACGGGAGCCAATCAGAGCTCGCAAAAATAAATATCGGTTGCTTTGGTAAATATTAATAAAGCATATTGTAAACAATGACGTAAGATTTACCTATAACGCTAACAAGTTTGTTCCGTTGTGCAAGCTTTTGAAATTTGTTTAATCGTCATTCACATCCTTTGTTCTCAGTAACCTTTTCCCCCAAACTTCAGTTGTTGATAAATATCTATCGTTTCTCAGGTAAATAAAGTGGTCATCACTTGTTGACATCATATCTGTCCTTTCTACTACATTACTACAAGCATTCTGGAAGATTTTGCCAAAAATTGTGTAAACACTATGGACTTTTTCTCTGAAAAATAGGAAGACAAAAATAGGGCTATCGTAAGAATGTATTTAAACTAAGATAATTCAGCTTAGCTTTTTAAAATCGATACTCTCAAACAGAAATTTACTCAAATGAAAAAAAAAATAAAAAAGTTGACAAAGACAAAGTTTGAAAAGAACATAAAACAAATTTTGAAGAAAAAGCCCTGCGTTCTTTTGTTTACAAAGAAACCACAGGTACCGCCTCCACGAAAGTGACGTCAGTTGTACTCAAAACAAATAAAAAATAAGGATGCTAGGAGAAAAATTGAACACAAGCTGAAAAACTAAAGGGAAGCCGAACCGGACATTTATTGTTTGATATGTTGGTTTGCATATACTCGAGATTCCAAAAATTTAGATCTTGGAGAGATCAACTAACCTGCATTTTGAAAAAATTATCACACAAGGGCAAGTAAAACCCTCAATAGGGCGCCGTGTTGCACTTTTAAAGCGGGCTCAGAACAGTTGCCTATGACGTCACAACGTCAAATCCAAAGTTCACGCTGTGTTTATTGCTGGAAGTTTAGCGAAATTATCAAGTAGAGACGTTATTTTGATTTTATGAGGCTATATCTGTTTAAAATTCACCTTCCCAAAAGACTTACAGTTCGTCAAAAAGAAAGTAGCGTTTTGACGGTGTGACGTCAGCACTAACAACCATATTAGATCGCCGGCGCAAGTATGGCGTCTCTCTTAGTCAAGATCTAGCACATTTTGTTATTTATTTCTAAGGACAAAGATCAAGGAATCGGTATAAAAACGTATTTCTTAAATCCCAAACAGATGTAGTTTAACATATCAAAAAATAATTTTGGGCTTTAGCTTCCCTTTAAGGCTTTTGACGCAAGAAGATTGCAGAAGGAGGGGATAACTTAGAACGCTTGCTGTGCAGGGCCTCAATCTCCACATGAGGAGAAATGAGATGATGATGATGATGATGATAATGCTACTTAGAGGGAGGGGTGGAAAGGCTGCATATATGTCGTGAAAAGAATCTATCTGGGAGGCTTCCCCAGCGTCTACAAAATAAACGGATACACAAAGTATCACGATTGTTGAAACAGCTAGCACAGGAGTAAAGATATTCCCACTTGTCAAACGTTTGGAAGTTGATAAATACTAAAAAATTCAGTTCTAGAATACTGCAAAGCGTATTCAGTGTCGCTCTAAATGTTTCTTCATTTCTGAATGAGTGAAGAATGATTTTGCGCACTTGGGACATTTAAATGGCCTCTCGTTAGTGTGAACTCGCCGAAAATGACGCAACAGAACAGACGGTTGTGCAAATGATTTGCTGCATACATCACAAACGTGCGGTCTTTCTCCTGTGTGAGTTCGAATATGGTATTCCAAATGGCACTCATTCCTGAAACATTTGCTACAAATTCTGCATTGGTATGGACGCTTTTCATCGGTGCTTAGGCTTTTAAGCTCTGGATGAGAAACTACTAAGCTACTAACCCTTACTCGGCCATTTTTGGACAGGTAGATGGGAGCGCGACTGTCTTTAGAACTGGTCTCGTGAACGACATCCACAGGAGTCCCAGTCACTGAGGTGGTTGTTTCACTTCCGATGCTCTCTGTAAACATTTCAATGGGTTTTGGATGAGCCTCCGAACATTGGCAATCTTTGTTTTCTATTTGAACTTCTGAGAGTGTTGTAACGCTCTCGCTAGAGCCAATATTTTGCCCTTTACTTTCTTCCTGATCAACCTTTTCTTTTGCCTCCCCACAGGCCGCCTTGTGATCCTCAAAGGCTGCAGTAGTGGTAAATAACAGGTTGCATTTGGAGCAGCAAATGGGACGATGAGTTGCACGTAGCTGCAAATCTAACTGATGCAGGGCCTCAAAGAAATGCTTATGGCAGCCAGGACATTTGTTTCGGTTCAATTCCTGGGGCTTAGGTTTCGGAGACGGTTTTGCTTTGGGTAATGGTTTTGTATTAGGTAACTGGAGACTCTCTAGTTCTTGTAGCTTTTCCCTGAATAGTTTATCACAAGAAGCACATTTGCTTGTAATCCTACCTGTAAAAACATAAAAAGCCCTAATATAAATTAAAGCAGAAAAATTTACTGTCGAGGACCATGAAATTATACATAAATGTTCTTTAAAAACACGTAATAGAAATGGAAACACTTTTTTTGCAGGGGATTCGCCAAAAAACGAAAAAGAAAATGAAAGAGCTACTGGATGTAATCAAAGGGCTCTTAGAGCCAGCTCATTCATGTAATGGACAATAACATTAACAGTCTAATGATTAAATCATAATTTTTTCCGAATGTTTTAATATTGAATTGTATTACAAAGTAAGAAAAAGGCATTACAAGCAATGCTAAGTTGAAAAAAAATAAAATAGAATAAAAAAAAATTAAAATAAAAAGGTCAGTACGGGCCTCGAACTAGGAAGTTCTACCATGGAGCCACGCTCGCCGGACACTTTCACTTCCGCCTACGGTCCACAATTTCCGTCCACAAATTTTGGTCCACAACTACTTCCGTCGACATCTCACCCACACGATACTCATTCATTGCTTGCGCATTCCCACGCATGAAAGAGTTAAAAATGCAAAAACATGCACATTAACAGTAAATACGGTTTCTCAGTGCCTGAGTTAACATCTATTATGGGACATCTGTCATTAAGCTGTTAGGGTTTGGGGGTGCGGATCCGTATAATTCATTAAACCCTCCTATTCAGAGAATTTGAAAAAGACTGTACATCATACGCAATAAATGAGGACACTGCCTTCTCTAAAGAGATGAACATCCACTAACAAAGGTTAATTTCTGAAGCTGCTTTTCACCTAAACATCAATGAAAACGTATGGGCTATTTTTGCTCGTAGTGAGAAATATTTGAGTACGTTTTTCGTGTTGACCATGTTAACTAGTTTTGTCCAATGCATAAAATATTAACATTAATTTATTTTAATAAATGGGACGCTGCGTCGGTGTTTCTACAGTAACCGTTGTAAATAGATTTGTAAATTATATACACCGTAGAAAAATGAATAAAAGACTGACGTTTCGGACTAAAGTCACTCCGACGAAGGACTTTAGTCCGAAACGTTAGTCTTTTATTCACTTTTCTACGGTGTATATAATTTACAAATCTATTTACAATTAATTTATTTTGTCAATGGAAATGATTGTTAAAAACGAGCTTAAGAATCCGGCTTTGTTGACTTATTTAATGATCATTGTTTAAAACTACAAAACATTCCGCATAACACGTCCTTTTAGTTTTTATGCAATGTTTTGTTTTTAGAGGGCTATCACCCTCTTTCAATAAAAGTTATTATTAGAATTATTATTATTGTTGTTCTTATTATAATTATTGTTATTATTTTAGTATTACTATTATTATTATCATTGTTATTATTATTATTACAATTCTTATTACTATTTTAATTCTTATTATTATTATGATTATTATTATTATATTAACGTGATTTCGAATTTTTTTGTTTATAAGACTAACGTGACTTCAAAGCTCAACAACCACGTAATTTAAATACAAAATAAACACACATACTTAGGAATAAATGAAATTCTAGAATGTCCCAAGGATTTTTGAAAGATGATGCACTACCAAAGGTATCAGGTTCTCATTAAATATTGACAGAGCTTGACAACTTAACATCATGAAAAATAAACCGTGGACTGGCTGCTAAATACATTCCAGAAGTTAACTTTAGTGAAGCTTAAAGAAATTAGGATTCTGGGATCAAAAATTCAAATTAACACATCCTGGCAAAAAATATGAGGAAACCCTCGACTTCCACAGGAAACAAAATGAACAATGTCTTGAAAGTTCTTGTACGGCAGCAAGGAAAGAGTTTAAAAATCGAGTTAAGTTCTACATTGCCGTTTTTCTTCTTAATTACTTTACTCTAATCTAACATCAAATGCTTGTGAAAGGTGAATTAGTCAACATAGCACGAGCGTGGGACAAAGAAAAAATCTGAGTTCCCGATAGGATTCGAACCCAGGGCCTCTCGAACACCGGACAGAAGCTCTATCCACTGAGCAATGAGAACTCGTGGAAAGCAAGGTCATTAAAGTGAGTTCATATGTGATGCATGTCCTGCATACTGTGGAAATCATCGTTGGTAGTGGTAAGTGAAATGAAGATGGTGTTATGTTGATTAATTCATATTTCATTACCGACCTCAAAATTCACCATCTTATTCACTTATCAAAATGTCTAATCTGAAGAGCATATCATAGATGTACATGAACAGAGTAAGAACTAAGGAGGAAATGTCAAACTCAACACAAAAAATGAACAAATCATAATACCTTTCCGGCCATCTTGGTGTTTGCAGCTATTTTTACCCTCCAATACAAATGCCAAATGTTTGTTGTCAATATTTTCATTAGCATGGAATTGATGTTGATGTCCACTTTGTTCTTCTATACCATGTTGAGAGCAATCATGCATCTTATCAAGGTCGGACATTTCCTGAGAGCCAGAATATTCAACAGAACCATCTTTCCTGCCATTGTGTAACTGACTGCCACCATCATCTTGGTGTGGGTGCTGATCAGAACCTGGTTGGAATAGCTGATTTTGCTGCCCAATCGATGTCACATGGAAGATTTTACATCGGTCTTCAGCGAGTGTCTTGTCATCATCATGCAATCCATTCACCTTGGAAGCAAATTCAGAGACTTGATCAGCGTGGCTATGCAACACAATGTTCGATGCCTGATGAAAGTTCTTTTCATATTTTTCACAACCTACTTGCTGCTGATCATTTCCAGCTTTTTGACTAGGTGTCTCTTGAATATTATTTTGGCCTGGATTATCAATGCAACACCCCTGATCTTCCTTTCCAGTTTCCTGTTTAACTATTTGATTTATCTGTCCATTGTGAATTCGGTTAGTGAGTTGCTCTGATTGTCCAGAGATGTGCCCAGACGTTTCATAAACCTTTCCATCTTGAAGTTGACCACGCTGTTCCACAGTGGGCTTGCATGGCCGCCCTACTGCATCTGTCTGGTTGTTTGGCATTACCTGTACACAATTATCAGGTTGCAGACTGACTTGGTGTCTGTTAAATATTTGTTTTGGTCCTACAAGGACGTCGTCTCTCCTCAAAAAGCGTTGTGTCCCCAAAGAATTGCGAAAGGTTTGTGGTTTCTTCTTCTGCTTTGCCACACTTTCCTCTAAAACAGATTCCTTTCTCTTCTTCTCTAGCAGCTGACTGACTTCCTCTAGTTGTCTCTTAAAGAGACGGTTGCAGTGTTCACAGTTTGTTGACTTTTTACCTGGTAAAATTTCAAAACAAATATAATTAAAGCATTATATAAATCTGCTGGCAACACCTTTCCACAAGAGGATATTACAAGAGATAAGGCCAAAAACTTTAAAAAATTAATTTCTTCTTCTGACAAGTGCCACTCTTAAATTTCTTCAAAATGCTTTAGCTCAGGCCTTAACTGAAATCAAGCGTGAAATCAAGGAAGTCATTTTTATATAATCAAAGGAGAACTCCAGTCCAAAAACATTTACGGTTTGAATAAAAGCTACTGCCTTTATTTGACTGTTCACAAAGTAATTCAGTCTAAACATTTACAAGGAAGCTCAACAGACCATACTCTCCAAATATTTCATCCAGACTCACACCTGACGCACAAGAATCACTTGAACTCCACAAATCTTCGCTGCACGAACCCACAATTTCAACATTCACGATTTTCATCTTAAATTACATTAAAAAACACAATATTTGCAAAAAACAATAGCTTTCGAGACTCAGTGACATCAAAAAATGAAACCGCTGACCAAACCGCGTTTGCAAGGAAAGAACAACACGGCTTCGAAATTGCGAACTTTAAACAGTTATTTTTCCTTCGTTGTTAATATTTAGGACAAAATATTTTGTAAGCATGTAGTCAAATAAAGGTAATAGCTTTTATTTAAACCTAAAATAATTCAATTGTTTTTTTTAACTGAAGTTCCCCTTTAATTAAACGCTCCCTTAGCCACAAGTAAAACGTAAATTTAAAACTGTCTTTGTAATCATTCTGGAACATCTTTTGTTCAGCTTCAATTGTCATAGTAATTTATATTCGTTATCAATATTGTTAAGTTGTGTCATCTTATCTGAACACGGCATAAGAGTGTTTTTGCAAAGTAATACAAAAATCTCTTCGAATATTTTTTCATCAGCAGAAGCCAGTGATCCAAGCATTTTTGCTCTTCTCGACAACACACTAAAATAATGACTAGATTTAACTGCCTGACAGAACTTGTTTACTGGGATTATTAACTCAATGAGGGTACAAGGTGAAAGAACAATGTACAGTTCTTTCCCAGTTTCAGTCTAAGGGGTACCGAATAGTTCCATTAGATTTAAAACTGCTCGCAAAATTTGGATTTTGCTCGAATTGCTCGCAAAATACACTCGGGAGCTTGCTTGCTCGTGCTTGCAAAATTTTTGCAAGTGCCCACATGCTCGGATTCTCCATAATCCTGCTTTGTAGTTATTTTTATATATATAAACGATAAATCAGTTATGATATGGTTAAAACAAAAAGTATGAAACATCCTGCGGTTTCAACGGTTTTTATTTACCAAGTATTCAGAATTACATAAGAAAAGCGAATAATTTTTATAAGAAAATTAGGAGGGTACAGGATTTACAACCCTAGGGGGTTAGACTAGCAATCCTGCACCCAACTTTATTTACAATAAGTCAAAAGGTGGTAATGTAAAGCGGTAAAGTAAAGCAGAATCAGTAATTATAGTTTGCAGTTACAGTTAGTTATTATTGTAGTCTACATCATAAGATTTCAGTTATGTAAGTTTATGTAAGTGAAATCTTATTTTAATACTAAATACTATTTGGCTTAGACGAGTCCTGTACAAAAGAAAGTAGGCAAATGTCATCTATTGGCTTCGGAGGAGGTCTTTGTATTTTTTCCTAAACGCTTTAATAGACATGCTAGCTCTTATTTCATTGAGAGTTTCATTCGAGGTCTTAACTGCAGCGTATTTTACATCAAACTGGCCATAATGGAGGTTAACGCGTCGGAGGAAAAGATTTTTGTTTGTTTTTGAACTTTGGCTTTGTGCTTGAAATAGATACAGTTCCGCAGTTAAGTGTTCGCTGCTCGCAAGAGAAATTTGTCAACTGCTCGTGCTTGCAAGACTGTTGCAACTGCAATAAACACACTGCTTGCATGCTCGCAAATGCTTGCAAGGACCATTCATACCCCATGTCTAGGCCACAAAATGATAGCTTGAAAACTATTTAAGGGTTAATTTCCGTATTTGCAAAAATTTATTTATGCATGCAGTTTCGTCTAGAAGTTAGGGTGTCTCGGTAAGGGTTAGTTCGCATGATTAAACAATAGTATTCGCCAATACAGAAATTTTACCCTATTTAAAATGTGACGTTTTAAAAAAACGATTAGGAAATATCAAGAACAACTAAAAGTCACCTACCATAAGTTCTGAGACATTCATGTTCTTCTTCATCTATCAAGCGGCTAACTGGAGCCTTGTTCTATTTTAAACAAAAAATAAATATTATCAATCTTAAACTTAGCCATTCTATTCTTGCTTATTTTCATGTTCGTTTTTTTCCCAACTCTCTTTTTCTACGGCAACCTTTTTATTCTAAAAAACCTATCTACATTGCTTTCAACTGAAATATGCAGCAATACTTGTGATATTCAAGTACATCATGTTACTTCCAAGAAGTAATATATCAAACACGAGAGAAAGTATTTCATCACATTTCCAAACACTGAGAAAAGAGTTGAAAATACGACGTGCAGCGGAGTATTTTTGACGAAATTCGAGGTGTTTGGAAATGTTATGAAACACTGTATCTCGTGTTTGATATATATCTTCTTAATCGAAACTAAAACTAACTGGTCAGGAGTAAACGAGGAAATAAAATCGTAAAAACATATGCTACTTAAGATCACATTTCCAAACCATGGTCACGGTTATTATTTCTTTCGTTTTAACTTGATGAATTCTTTATTCTTTATTTTCTTTTTGCCATTTTTTAAAGATTATTTACATTCGCTTTCTAATTTAATACAGCAAGGGAGCCCGTGGAAGCCATGAGGCTTATGAAAAGGACTACCTATGATAATTAATATCTAAGTATGTGAATTAAAGTACTGTCCGGCAAGATAATTAATTAAACTTAATTAAAGCATTGCGAATTATTAATGATTTTGAAAAGTTAAAATCTTCAACCGACATGACGGCTTGCAAAAACAATATTTGTTACAGCTCTACTATAAGATACGGTATCATAATTATTATAACTCTACTAATGGACTATTGCAAATCCCGTTTTCTGATTGGTGACACTACTCAGAGGAATACAAAATACAAAAACAATGACAGCTGTTTCACACTTAATGGAAATTTCAAAGGAGTTTTAAGATAATTTACCTGACAATTTCATCCCAGAAAAGACCAAAAGGGCAACAAAGTATGGGATGGAGATCTAAGTTTTGTTGTTGTTGTTTTTTATTATTAGACACAATTACTACAAAACTACTTGTAGAATCTTTTTATAAATTTAAAACATATCAAGCTTTACTTTTTTTGCTATTTGCTTTTCAATATATTGTCGCTTTCTTAATTATAGATTGGTTTGCCAGCCAAATAAAATTTAAAACATTTATTTACACAAGATGGAAAAAGAAGAATTCAACAAGTGTTTCACAACATTATTCTTATGCTGCTGTCAGGCAAGAGGACCGCACTGAGTTCAAAGTTGATACAATCAAACATCAATTTTTCTTTGTAATTCGTTTTAATCCCAAATAAATGTTTATTCTAACTGTTAATTAGTGTAAAGTGAGAAGTAGAAGCTTATGTGGCTCAGAGGTTAGAGTCGGAATATGAAGGTAGATGACCTGGGTTCCAGTTCTTGGTTTTGACTACGGAATTCTTAACAAGCAAACACAGAGTCAGCATTATGGGGGTCTTAGATAGTCTGCAACTTACAGTGGCTCAAATACATTTGAATCTTTAGCAAATGCCATTGATGAAACTGACAGACCACAACACCGGGATCCCTACCCTGTTCTTTTCAATAGGTGGGTTCTTTTAAGTCCCCTGATAGAAGGTCATGAGACTTGTCCTACGGTTTAACGTCCTTATCAGAGAAGACACAATTAAGGGTTTGCAGATGTTAAAACAACGATTAAAAACTCGATTTTTTATGCCCTGTTGAAGTTCAGTTTGGAATAGTTCATGACCACAGACAAGGGAGTCTGGGTCGATTCTTGATTTGATGTCAAATCAAGAACTTTTTTTTTTATTTCTCCCTTTTCAGTCTTCAAAATTACATGTGTTTCACGGTATATTTTTACAATGCACCTGGATAGAAAACAGTGGAGGCAACTCATATCACGTCCAATTCCCAGGAGTGGGAGATGAAGATGATGATAACGGATATTTGTAAACTATATTCAAAGCTTTTCCTTCAAAACATGGAAAAAGCAAAATTCAAGTTCTTGATTGAAATCCTATGCCCTGTTAAACTTGGTTGTAAACTAATATGAGGGAATTTTGATGTACTTTGAAGAGCTATAAATATTTGTGGAATTAACCAAACCAAAAAATTTCTGTAACAAACTAATCCAAAAATTATGCTTTTTGATTTTATCAAAAAACAATTTTTGTTAGGAGCACTTTAATCACAACAGAAAGCTGGTTTACTAAATTGGTGAGAAAACCGCTTAACAATGTAAACACCAGGGGCTGATTCCTGAAAACTTCAATTAACTTAATCCTGGATTAAGGCAAAATTCAAAGACTATTTTTTTTTTAAGTAAAGCTTTGTGCTGCTTACAAAATACTGTTCAGTTAAATTACCAATCATGAAAGAAACATGTCAACTCCAAAATTCCAACCCAAAGCAAGTTATAGAAGGTAGGAAACAGGAACATGGATTAAAAGTTAACTGGGTTAACACTAATCGGGTTTTGAGGAACTAGGCCCTGTTTATAAACAACTCATTTCGGTAGCAACATTTTAAAACTTCTGTTAAGTAATAAGAAATGATGGCTATGACTCACTCACCGAATTTGAGAGCAGCATCTGTTCAGTTCCTAAATTGCTTGTTGGATTCCCATGACTATTCCAACCTTCAGTGGTTTTGATAGAATGACCAGAAGTGTCCATTGGCTCTGCAGCCAAATTGTGATTTTTTTCAAAACCATCAGCAGTTGTGCAATAGGAACAGGAACAATGATTAGTTCCAATACTACTCACACAGTTTGTTTGACCAAAAAAGGTCTCGTCATTAATGGGTGGAGCTGCTCTGTTGGGCTGAGTGTTTCCAACAGCATTGTCAGTGGGTTCTATTTTAACCAATGTCTGATGACTAATGGACTGGGGATGCTAAAAAAAGATAAACATATTTTACAAAGTCTTAGTCATCAACATTTTACTAAATATCATTGTAATCACTAGTAGCAGTAGATCAGTTTTGAACTGGTTTTGTCCCCGTTGACGAGGGTGGCCAGATTCACCCCATTCCCAAAAAAAACATCTTCACACCCTTTTTCCACTTTGATCAATTAAGGGCATCCTCCTTCTTCAAACTAATTTTCCAGATATCATCCTCCACTTGATTTTTCAAGGTCTTCCTAGGCCATTCCCTCCTTCCCTGGCCTTCCAACTTGAAACACAACACCTTTCTTAAAATGTCATTTTCCTCCCTCCTCAAAATATGTCTGTACCAGCACACACCATTTGCTTTTGCCAACTTATCAATTGTTTCTTTTAATCCCCATATTACCATCAATTCCTTAGTGTTTTTCTTGTCCATCAATTTCACACCACACATTGCTCTTATCATAGCTCTTTTGGTTCACCTGAGAATTGCCACCTCGTTTTCCCTTACAATGTTTTTTTTATTATAAAGAACATATTTTATGAGCAAATCAACAGAGCTGTAACAGATCAAGGTCTGGAGTGATAACAGTATAAAAGGAGTATGAAAATCAAAATTAGAACTTACATTTTTTCATCAAACTTTTTTTAAAATATCAGAAGTTAATTGTTAAATGGCAGGGAAAAGCTCTACTTAGCCCGAGGGGTGAGATTCTATGTACATGGCATTTGAGAGTGAAAGCAGACACTGCAGCATTGAATGTGAGCTGGTCAAGCTGTGTGAATGGCCGAT
>JAOBBB020254011.1:0-11181 GCA_025331005.2 Zoanthus gigantus | reverse complement strand
AAATAGAGATTTATAAAATAGCAGATATCTTTGGTAATTTAAAATGATTTTATATTTACTCTGGAATTCGATTATAAACTTTTTTCATATATTTTTCCCTTAACCACACTTGACTCAGTTTTTTACAATACAGCAAAAATTTACAAGTGTTCTTTTCAATATATAAAAAATGCTAATATTCAATATATAAAAAATGCTATATTAGCTCTTTATATTATCTTTTAACAATATATATATTGTTATATTTATATATAAAGAGTTCATGATTTGTGCAAAAACTTGCACTCTTCTTGCTTTCTATTTAATACCTTGAGGAAGAAATTTTGGTGGGAATATTATTTGGTGGTGTTTGCCCAAAATCGCCAAACCCAAATATGCTAAATTAAGTTGCTGCTAAATTCAGAAAAAGGTAACAGCGATGAAAATTGAATTCCTACCACTTATACCAAATTTTGAAATTACCAAATTAAATGCTACCAAATCGTCTTCCCTTAAAGAAAATAGGTTTAAGACACTGTCTATTAGGAACCTAGATGGTCCCCTTCTTTCTTGTTGAACAATTATGAGTAAAAAATGTATCATTATATAAAATAAGTGGACCTACGAATAAAAAAAAACTTTCAGTATAGCTATACTAATAAGATTTTTCTTAATCATTTTGATACAAGTAGAAAAAGGTTCAAGAATAAGAAAAACTATTTGCACAATGGTTCTTGGAAATTCACAAGCAAACATCTAACAAAAACCAACTGTAAAGTAATGGGTACAAGTGACAATGGGATTATTTACTCCAATAACCTGAATTTTTTAAGTCGCTCATTGAACCGTTCCACGTGAATAAGTGCCTTTGCAATTCGTTTTATAAGCAATAACTTCTTTTTTAGTAAATTTATCACGATTTCCTAAAAATGATGGGATGAAGATTGTTGCTTGCTTATACAGTAGGAAATGTTGCACAGTAAATCCTTTGTCTACCAAAAATGAATCATTAGGGTTTATGTGCTTCATAATTCCACATTGCTGAAAGATATCAACACCTGAAATACTTCCTTCATATAAATTAGGAACAAAATAGGCAGCTCCATTTGGGTTAACTGCAATTAAGCATTTCATTGTGCAATGACCTTTATATGAGGAGTATAGATTTCCCTGTTGGCTGTAATTTCTTGGCACTTCACATTTACATTCAGTGCAGTCAATACTTGCACGAATATTTTTGAAAGGACGGAATACTTTAGGAAGGGTCTTTCGAAATGCTTGTCTTTCTGGAAACATTTTGTACTTCAAGTCCTTGAAATGGTTAAAAATAAACACAATCCATGTTGTAAATACAGTTCGAATCAAATGCTCACTAACATTATAAAAATGAGCTAGTGTGAAAATATTAAATCCACGACGACACCTTATAAGAGTAATGAACAGCTGTTCTCGAACAGAGAGTTTGCAGTTTCTACCAGTAAAGTTTCGATTGCAACTTTTCCAATACTTCAACTTGAATTTCGCTGGACCCAGAAATTTATATAAGGTCCAAAAATGCTCAGGTGTTAGACCAATAAAATATTTTGATTTTGCATCTGATTGAAGGATGGCATTCATATCCATGCAGGTTGCACGTTTCCGCAAAACACTATCCACATTTTCATTACTACTAAGATTAAGTTCATTTCTTAAAATAATGTTATCGATTCTGCTATAAATGATCAATTTATCATATTCTGTCTGTGTGGCTTTTTCCAGTGTTAATTCTGCAGTATTGTGAAAAAGGAGCGTCACTGTTTTGACATTATTACTGTATCAATCCACAAGCTCATAATCATTTTTTTCTATGCTTGATTCAGATATTTCATTTAGGAATACAATGTCGTTGCATTGGGGGTTTCCGTTTTATAGCAGATCTACGAATCAATTCCTCACCCGACAATGTAGCCAGTATAGGATCAGAATTCTTATCGGTTGGGCCCTTTTCACCAATAAAATGAAGGAAACAAATATATGTATCTTTATTGATCTTGTCAATTGAAAAGTCTTGCCTTCCGTAAGCATGCAGCCATTTTTTACATTTCTCTGTTTTCTGTCTTTGGTTGCCTTTCTCTTACTGAGTCATTGTTTTTTTTAGCTTCCCTGGCTTGGGAAAATCTATGAAATATGTTCGCATGTTCACATAGTTTTGCATGCTCCCCAACAACAATGTTTTGTTGCACCTTTTTTTAGCCCGATTTTGCTGCGGTTGGTCGCCATCTTTGTTTATATTGTCTGCAAATCTATCCCATGAATCATTGTGTTAATTACGTAATCACTAATTTTAGAAACGTATCTGTAAGCTATTGAATTCATATTTTACTTCCGTTGGGTAATCATTAGCTGAAATTCTTCCTTTGACTCAAACAGATCCCAATGATTACATAAAAGGTCTTTTCCTAATAGTTTTATGTTACGGGGAATACTGATAAATGAAGTTTGATTAATAATTTAGATGTTAATAAGTCATCAACAGGAATCCCTATCCGATGTATTAAAATCGCCTCAGACGAAATAAAGGAACCTTTGACTGTTATTTTCAATCATTCCCTTATACAAGGTATTATGCCAGACGCTGACGCGTCGATTCCAACTATTTTAGACCAATATCAACTCTTTCACCATTCACACAGATATTTGAGAAACTAGTCTGTAAACAATAACTCAACTATATTGAAAAACAACAAATTCTAAATAACTTTCAATTTGGCTTTAGGAAAAACAGATCAAAGGCTGAGCAATTTATTTTAGAAATAACTGAAAACCTAGAAAAGGCAATATATAATTATATATTAATAAACTTTATACCTGTGCTATATTATTGGATTTTGCAAAAGCATTCGACACTGTCAACCATAAGGTTCTATTAAGCAAACTCCAAAAATATGGCATCAGAGGTGTTCCTTTACAATGGTTCACGAGCTACCTAAGAAACAGGCAACAGTACGTACAGCTAGAGGTTCAATCTAGCTTAAAAACAGTAATATGTGTATACCACAAGGCAGTTCGTTAGGTCCATTATTATTACTCTGCACGAGGGCAGAGTCAAAAAATGCATCGAATTTCTTATTTTTTTTCGTCGGGTCACATTTGTGCAACCTCATACCTAGGCTCATTTCACTGCTAATGATGTCATCATTAGCTTAGCAGCCGCACCAAAGTTTGTGTCGTGTGCTTGTGCATGTGGTTTAAATGACCATCGAGAGGAGAGAGGAGAAAGTCTTCTGACATTCTGTCCTCTGACATCAGTCTTCTGTTCTCTGACATCGAGAGGAGAAAGTCTTCTGTTTTGGAAAATTGGATGTATTGTTTGACCATTTTCATAGTCATTGTTTGCCCTCGTGACATACATTTTTCACACACAAAGTTGCTTTTTGAAGTTTCAACAGACTGGCAAGGAGTACACTCAAACTTTTTGGGGAAATCGGGGGATATTTTGGGAAACACTTCTTGCCAGTCCCAGTTGAATTACAGTTGAACTCAAAGTAGAACAAAGTTTAAATCAAAGTTAATTCAAAGTGAGAACAAAGTTTACAAACTCGACAAGTTACCAAGTGCAGTTACTGCGTAATAGTTCTGAAGGAGAAGGAAATTCAGTTGGATAATTGAGAACATCAGTCGCGAAGTTGAGCAAATCACAATTCTTATAAAGCTCATTATGGGTTTGGTGTTTTAAACGGCATCGTTGTAGCTTGTTATTTGAATTTAACTACAGAGCATCGTAGAGCTGATAAAAATGTGACTTCTGAATTTAGTAGTTGTTATGATACATCTGTTAATTAGCAGTCAATAAACCCTAGTAGAAGTTTTCGATCTCGGCAAGTTAAATTCCTAGCTATATAGTCAGTTAGAAGGTGTCAAAAGTCGAACACAAAACCGCAGAAGAGCTCGTGAAAGAGAACCTAATAGGCTTCCTCTGTCACGCGTCTTAAAGAAGAGCAGGAAATTGAGGCAGTTGGTGCGAAAAGTAATTTTCCAAAATCTTCAGGTATCCACAAGTACACCAGTGTTGCAGCTTTTCAACGAATGAACATGTATAAACCATACCAGCAGTTCAATCCAAAGGGACATATTCGTATGGGATGTACAAAGAAAGAACTCGGACGATGTAACAGTAAGTTGCGAAGATCTACCAAAGTTAAGAATTCATGTAAGGATAGTAATGTTCAGAACGTGACAAAAATTAAAATTTCTAAACGCTTTCTGCTGGTCATAGATAACCTAGAATAAACATAATCTCCAACCAGAAAATTTCTTCATCTTGAACTAAATTTCGCACATAACTTCACCAGCACTCATGGATGTTTTGAAATATTTCTTATCGCGATCAGTTGCAATGAATGCCAGTTGCTAAGTTGAATATTAATAGAAAAAAGTCAACGCAAACGGACCGGGCCTCTTAGACTTAAAATTACTGAATTACCACAGTCTCCCTTCATAGCCTGCAAATTCAGACTCGTGCAGAGTAAAGACTACAGCGGAGTCTCTTGTTTTTAATTTACATCAATGATATATCAAATTATTTAGAAAAAATATCGTTTAGAATATTCGCAGACAATAAAAATATTTTGCATCTTCATCTAAAATAACAGATTTGGAAAATTAAATTTTTAGTTAATAGTGAGTTAATTAAGGTAGGCGATTGGTGCAATGCTAATCAAGTTTCAATAAACACTACTAGAACTAATTATATGATTATCAAATCGAAATATAAAAGATTGACAGAAAACATCAATATCAAAATTCCAAAAGTTGAGGGCTCGTACACTAGTGCTGAAAAGAAAAATCATATAAAATACCTTTGGGTTATGATTGACGATAGATTGTCGTGGAAATTCCTTATCTCTTTTTTATGCTCCCGACTATCACGGAATGCTGGTATATTTTTAAAGTTAAGACACTGTCTTTCTCTTGGACAACACAAACAGATTTACTATAATGTTGTCTATCCTTATATAAAAATAATATGCAATAGTTGCATGGAGAAGCGCGTATAAAGAAAAACCACATTATTTGAATAATATTTTTTGCAACACTACGGTAAAAATATTCACAGTGCACTAGCTTTGATCAATCTTCTGGATCTACTTACTGTAAACAATATCTTTAAATTTGAGTCGTTAAAGTTTATTCACAAGTGGTTTAATAAGCAGCTGCCATCTATATTAAACAATTATTTTCAATTTGCAAAAAGTAAACACAGCTATAAGTTATAACACTAGATATGCCTCAAACGATAATTTTTATAACCAACAATTTAGAACAAACATTGGTAAATCAACTATTAGTGCTATAGGTCGATCCTGATTTGTGGAAAGAAATTCCATACAATCTAAAACAAGTAACATATGTATACATACATATATATATATATGAAGCCATTTATCAGGAAAGGGGTATGCTGAGCTACTATCAGGCTTAAGAGTCTCTCCATTATCAGTTTACCCAAAGCACTGTATCAAAGTGTTTTTATGTGCGACAAAATATGAGCCCCCTTTCCTGTTGTCTCCCTAGATATGTATACGGTAAAAAACTATAAATTTCAAAAGAATTATGTGTAACAACTTTATGTGTGACAAATAATGTATGACAGTAGTTTCTAAAATACATAGCGTTATGTGTTCGTTTATAGTGTTACTATCTGGCATGAATGCCAAGCTTCAAAATTAATCTTTGTCGCTAAGCCGATGACCTAGTGTGTGTGACAATTTGTGTGTGACATTTATGTGTAACAATTCATGTGTGACAAAAGTCTCTATTGTCAATCTTTAACAATTCTTAATGTTTTATATGTTTGGTAGGGATATGTGTTCGATTATAGCGTTACTATCTCGCATAGAATGCCAAGCTTCACGAATTAATCGTTGTCGCCACGCCGATGACCTATCAACAATTTTAACATAAGGAACGTGCCGACTCTCAGGTCATCGGAAGACGCACGACTTTTACATCCTATGTACCGCAGGAACAGTATCAAAAATACAGGCTTCATATTATCAGGGTGCCTTAAGTTTTTAAAGCACTTACGAAAATAAAAATTCTCTTTGTAACCCCAGTAGACACGGCGCACGTCTGTCTTCTACAATTTCAGTATTTCTGAAGCGTTCAATACTTTGGAGACTTAGAAATTAGGGACCTTACGCAACGTCAACGGCAGCACCGACGATGATGGCAAAAAGCAATAGTAAATACAATAACTGCACGTTGGAATGCATCGAGCTCGGCACCTGCACGGAGTTATCGCTAAAATTAGAACGTGAAATGATCTTTTTTAGAGTTGTCGAGACTACGAGGATGTAAAAGCAAAAACTTTCTCAGTATTTGTTTAGCTGCATGGACAAACAGTTAATCATTTTTCTATTCACAAAGTTTAAGGCGATCATGAACATCTATCAGCATTTAAAATCAGTATTAAAAAATTTTACCTTAATAAATTTTAAGTGTAAATAAGGATAGATTTTTATAATTGTTTAATAATATACTGTTATGATATTTTAAACTATTTTAGCTATATTGAGGCAGTTTATTTTTATAAGGAATCTATGTATTCTGTATAAACTGACTTAATTATTCAGATCTTATTTTTATATTGTTTTTATGTATTTATTTTGTTAATTTTTTATTTCAATTTGTGTTAAGATCTGTGTAATTAAAGTTGAGTAAATAAATAAATAAATAAATAAATACTATCCTATTCTAAACGAGCTATACAGTTACTTTTTTATTAGTTGGATCGTTCGAAACGAGAGGACTATTCAAAATTATCAAGTATTTCTATTCCAATTTTTCGGAATTTTAATAATCCAATCTTCCAGTCCACCTTGTTCTTAATTTTCGCTGTGCCAAATTTTTATACTGCCACGGCAAAGTTCAATTCATATTTTGTCCGTATGCGAGTTCAAAGGTTGAATGCGAATTCAGGTGTTGAATATTAACGTCGCGATACTTGAGAATGAATTGCATGAGTTCTGTTGAACTGAGGTTGACTTACGATTGGTATGTTTTACTATGTGTGTTATGTAAGTTCAAATCTCAAAGGTATTTGATGCATGAGCCCTAGAAATACTATCACGTACATGTTCTTGTAAACACTTTCTAGCCTTCGCCTCACACATTCCCTACCTAAATTGAATCAATTGTTTCAGTGCTTGTAGAGCACGGGCCGGCTGCAACCCAGGCTTATTTTTCCGTTCGTCGTGAGAAATTGCCTAAAAAAAGAAGTAAATTTTTACAGACTGTCCTGTTAGCACAGGAAATAATAATCATATCCAATTTTGTTACTGAATAAGGCTACTTGTTCCTGACCCTATAAAGGATTTGGCATCGAGCTTATAATATCTTAATATTAAAGCACTTTGTTATCTACTCGTGCGATGAAAAGTTTTTATCAACGTGGGAGATTTGAAATGGGGGTCGTTACTAGAAGCAATGATAGGTCACATGCTAAAACAGCGCTTTTAAAAATATTTGTATTGTAACTGCTATATGATATACAGTTTTCCTGTTGGTTTTAAATTATTTTTAAACTTGGACTCCTGTGCGGTTACTAAATGTTTATTTATATCTTTATATAGCTTTACCGTTTGTCGTAGACAATATATCTATTATCCTATGATTTCCTATGACATCGTATCATTTTAGTGAAAAGATTATGTTCATTGTAACTTGGTTTTTAATAACTTAGCTGTTAGCCCGACAACAAGCCAAACAACTGACATGAATTTAGACGTTGACTGCAAAAACCGTCAGAATCTATAAAAACACAAGAATCGCTTTCTATATCTGTAAAATACGTAAAAAGCAGTGGTAAATCAAACTAAAATTAGTACAGTTGCACTTGTCGGCTTTTGGCATGTGGGTGAAATGTTTCCTTAGTCGTGGCGTAGTGCTTGAACTTTACACGACACTGAAATGTCTAAACTCAAGAGCCTATCAGATAATCTACTTAAAAGTAGACTCTTCAGCTTCCTGAAATCGGCTATTAAACATCAATTAGGATTGTGCTTAAATGTCGTCTTTCGGACGCCGACTAGGCCTACACGGAACTACTTCTTAAGATTAAATGTCAAGTTCAACTTGAAGTACCCAGAAGTGTTTTTTGTTAGGTTTCTTTTTTATAAGTAAAATATGGTGAATTGGTAAAAGCGTGTGGCTTAAATGATAATCACAAGTAGTTAATTAGAAGCCACTAAAATGGGCCGCAGAGCCTGGGAATTCTAGGTATCCCCTTCGGAAAAAGTGTTTTCACACAGGCAAAAAAAATAATAATAATAATTAAATTAATTAATTAAATAAATAAATAAATAAATAAATAAATAAATAAATTGAAAGTGATAGTAATGTTGATCTTGAATTTAAAATATTACAACCTCATTATTATGATTTCAAATGAAATTGGAAACTGACTAAATCCACGGATGAGATAGCTCACAAGCAGCCCTTTGATTAAACTTTTGTAATAGTTTGTGAGAAGGTTCCCTTTTACGAGCAATTAAGACTCAACAATAAACACTAACTCCACATTGGTAGCGGGCATTATATACTCCTTGAATTTACCCTAAATGTTAGCAGCCATGGACAGCTGTTTTGGGCTTTTAGGGTCTCGTCAGCTTGGCCGAGTAACTAACAAACAGGCCCAAGCTCAGTAATATTAAACTGGCGTCGTGCTTGTTGGGGCCTTGGCTCTGTTAAAAGTATTTAATCCGTTGTTGCATTATCACCATCAGACAGACTTGATTTTTACTGGTTTCAGTACAATCTCCAGGAAATAATTGTATCCTGAGTTTTCTGATGAAAAATTTTAAATTTTTACTAACAATATGCACACTTTTTTTGCAAGAATCATTTAAATAATACTTAAACATAGGTCCTCATTTTGTCGAGGTAGTGAAACCAGAGTGGTCGAGTGATCGAGCCTCAGTATGATTTTTAAAATATTCTTAAAATTTCCGAAATCTGAGCCTCATGATTCTTATAAACTGGATTCTAATAAAAAAAAGTGTGTACCGCTGAGGAAATGTTTATATCGATGAGAACTTTGCGAAAGTTAAACTTCTTCCCATGTTTCAGCAACATAAATGTAATCAAATCTATCTGTTCCTGGTCTCAGTTTCATTATAAGCACTAAGGACTATAGTTTTATACTTTTGCAATTTATCATATCTTTAATTATTGTTTGTCATGCATCTTTGTAGCAATGTTGTATGTTTTAGGATCAGCTTCCATTGAATACAAGCCATGAACAGCTGAATGGAACAAACTGTAGAAACTAAAGTTAATTTCCATTCCTAGAGAGAAGTCAGTGACAAATAAAAACTGACATAGATATTGTTTTTTTACCCTATCGGGGTAGGCTAGGTTTTCAACAAAAGCAAGGCTCTTTGGACCACCTCTTTTGAAGAACTGGATATCTTCCAGGGCCCAGTTGTTCAAAAGCCAATTACCACTAACCGAGAGTTGAATTTTTAACCCATGGTCTTGCTTCCAACATTACAGAGACGGATGTATTCTGTAATTTTGGGATTTACAAGTTTTTTTTAGGAATATTTAAGTAGTATTTTATAAGAACTGTAATGTTATCCTTAGGGAAGTAATTGTTGTTTTAAATTTGGCCTAACCCTGGTTAAATTTAACCCACTTTTTGAACAAACCAGACCAGGACTCAAAGCCATTGCAAAATGAAATTTTGTTTACACGTGAAGTCGAAAGGTACTTCGGTAAACCGATACCATGACTTACTATCGGCAACCTCAATCGGCTTCTCAACATGGTTGTTTTTGACTGCTCTAAGCAATAACACGTTTAAGAGAAAACTACGTAAAGAAAAAGCCAAAGAAAATGTTAAATATTTTGCTAACACTATCAATAAACAGCTTTTAACTTCGTAAATGTTTTACCAGTTTATTGATCATAAACAAGTGTACTGTAATAATTGGATTAAGAATGGAATTCTAAACATTGGAAAGGTTATGGATATTCAAGATAATTTAGTAAAGTACGAAAGATTCAAAGAAAGATTAAAAATTCTAGACACACCGTTCCTTGGGCTGTTATATCAGTATGAAAGAATTCTTTTAAACCTGATACTAATTCAAATAGGAGAAGAGCAAGAAAACTCCACAGGCAGTTTGAGAATCTTAACTCAAGAAAGTAATCGTTCATAACAAACTTCTAAAAGAAATCAAAACAGTACCTAACAATAATAATTGAAGTAGGCTAGAGACATTACGTTACAAATACGGACTAATTGGCAAATAACGTATTCTTATAACTGACTTTCCTGAGTACAGTTTCAATATATGTTTGAGATCTTTTGTTTCAAATATTTGCATAGGCAAGTTTAAAACAATGTTTCAATTCTGAGAACACGTAGTAATCTACATTCAAAAACAAAAACATAAGAATGTACAAAATTTAATTAACCAAAACTATATTCAAATCTGAATGATTCTTTTATCAACTTCTTTTCATTTCACTTTAGTGTCACTTTAAATTCATCATACAGGGCCGACTCAAATTTATCACAAAATTCATTTTCGATATGATGATATATACTTCAGCCTAATACAGAGGCTCTTTAATACTTCAAAATTTCATTTCACGCCTGACACCAAGTTCTTGTTACTTCAAAAATTTCAAAATTTCACGCCTGACACCAAGGCTCTTTTAATACTTCAACCATTTTTTAATTTAATTGACTTTATCATCAATAAATGTCATTAACTAATTTTATTCTTATTATTACTCTTATTATTTGGTCCTTCTGTTTTATTTTTCATTGAACACATCTTTAAAAGTATTTAAAATTCATCAAACTAGACTTCAAAATTATATCTATTCAATCTTTGCGCGTCCTTTTTCAAAATACAGGCCCATTTTCATCGTATAACTCTAAAATTTTCTCTTAACGACGCTATCAAAATACATCCCAACATATCTAACAATCTTTTTTTTTTATATCGTTTTGTGGATTTTTAATTTTTTTTTAACCTTGCCTACATTTCAATTTTAAAGAGACTCACCGCGGTTGTTAATCTTCGTATCGATCATATCCAGTGCCTATAAAATCTTCATAGATAGAAATCTTCACGCCTGGTAATCCACCCAGTTTGAAATTCCTTTTTAATAGTGGTCCTTGGATTCCGGTCGTGCCGTATATAAGAT
>JAOBBB020253922.1:0-11184 GCA_025331005.2 Zoanthus gigantus | reverse complement strand
AGTAGTAGTAGTAGTAGTAGTAGTAGTAGTAGTAGTAGTAGTAGTAGTAATAGTAGTAGTAGTAGTAATAGTAGTAGCAGTAGTGGTAGTAGTAGTAATAGTAGTAATAATAAAAGTAATAGTAGTAGCAGCAGCAGCAGTAGTAGTAGTAGTAGTAGTAGTAGTAGTATGTGTTCCATAAGGCCCTTTACTGTAAGTATATATTGGTGATATTATTGTTGGTATTAATATTAATATTTTGGTTATTTTATTTCTTGCGTTCTTTTCAAAACTTTCAGAATACTTGACTCCTAAACTCTGTTCTTTTATAGATGTTAATGAGCTATGTATACTTCGCTTCTGTGCTCTTCATGGCCGTTCATCCTCCCAAGAAGCAAATCAAGTGTAGAGTGGATAAATCTCGTGACAGCTTTGTGAAAAATGTTTAGTTCCTCTATGGTAACAAAGAGGATTTATGGTTGATTTATGGACCACATTCCTAATGCAAAACCTGTTTACTCCTAGTGTGTTTACCCTCCTCTTTGCAGTCTGATTATTGGCGTAACCATGTAGACCTGATTGTCATCGAAACCATATACGTCAAAAGTTTTGTCAAGACAATTTAAACCTATTTTCGATGCACGCATTGTTGTGGTCCAGACCACGAAGAAAGAAACTTAGTTATTACATCATTTTACTCGCCCCAGTCTTTTGTGGGGGCAAAAACTGTAAACCTGATGAATAAATAAGACAAAATATGACAGAGCAACACTTTCGCCGCCATAGAGACCTAAAACTGGCAAAAAGTTGCGTGTTGCATTACAAAGATAAAATTTAAAATAACTTTGAAGAAGGACGTCGCTTAGATTACTCTTAGGTAATTCCAGCTGGAAAAAGACTCATATAACTGTGCCATATTATAATAATTAACAATTAGAATACAAGCTCGCAATTTCTATCGCCTGATAGAATGACGAGGGTGAAGCCCGTGTCATCTGAGTGCGAGTATTCTAATTGTTTTAGTAGAAATCTCTGAAGAAAAAACAAAAGAACAACGATACTATTTTACAAAAATATTTGTTTTAAATAGTCTCGTTTTTTGTGGTAAACTAACATTGTTACCGAAAAATCCTCCAGCCTGCTTTGCGCGGTTGGTTCATATATAAAGTATCTCGATCCGCAATGTCTACCAGTTTAAGGAAACCGGTTCTACTTAAGTTCTACCGTTTAAGCAATCTTAAGTTCGATTCTTTGATTCGTTTAGGGCATTTAAATAATTGTTTGCTATTATAAATGCATCTTCGTTCGAAAATTTAAAGCTGAACTGAGAAAATCAGAAGGAAATCTGGGATAACACTCTCACTCTTTGACAGGAATCTCGAACGAGTTGTGTGTGGAGGAAGTTAGTTTTGGTCTGAGTTGTAGTTCTACTTGTGCGCAGTATCCGTGAGTCGTCTCATTGAGACTTTTGATTGATTATGGCTCGAGAGTTTACTCAGAAACCTGACTTGAACTAATTTTGACCATTTGATCGCGTAAAGTATCCGTGGGTCAAAAACGGTCTGTGGGGCCCCCTCTAAGGAAGGTCTTAGGCTACGCTCTCAATGAATTGCTCTGATGAAGGGCTAGCGCTCGAAACGTTAGTTTTGTATTTTCAATACGTGATAATTAAACTTTACATCCTACGGTTGGTTAAACCACGTGCATCAGTTACACCCCCAAGCACTTCAAGACTGTTGATCTTGTAATGTTCATAAATAGCATATTGAAGTTTCCAGCTGTGTCGTCAGGCTTTCTTTGATTTTTGTTAGTTTGAGCGGTTGAACGAGTATAAAGGATCTGCCCTTTGGTCTCTGGAAATTTTATCTAACATAGCCATAAGTTAACACAGAGACTTTCATTAATATGTTTTGCTTTTAGTCCAAAGGAAAACCTGGTAATGTGTAGAAAGTGCATTTTTAAAAGAGAAATCTGACTGGAATTTCTATACTATTAAATGTCACAAAAAATCTCCAAATACAAAATACCATTCCACATTCCCCTTTCTCGCTTGTTCCTCCGCGTCGTTTGGTGCTCACGAAGTCACATGATACGGTAAGTCAGTGAGCAATAGGCCTTTTCAGAAACGAGTCGGAGACTGTTTGCGACACAAAACCGTCTAGGATTGTTGCCCGGGACGCTTGTTGTGTATTTGTTGTTGAAAAGACTGAAGGTTTGCTATATATGCCTATTAAAATGTAACTGCTGAGCAACCTGCAACAGAAGTCATCGCAAATTTACTCCAGATCTTAAGTTTTATTGAAGGAAAATGAACGACTTCAGAAGTTTGTTGGTTTTTACTAAATTACATGTTTTTTTGGATCTGACACGATACTCAAAGAAAAAGTCCAGTTTAATCCTTAAACGTTTTTTTTTTTTGTTTTCATTGTAATTTTAGTGATTTTTCGCGTTAGAATATGAGGTTGGAGAAATTAAAAACACCTACCATTAAATACTGTTACACCAAACTTTGTTGCCATCTTTGTGTTCTCCTCCTCGTTCATTGAAGAATTTCCTCTTCGGAAACTGAAGCGAAACGGGAAGCCATTTTGTTTTTCTTCGGCTGATCGCAGGTGAATAGTACTTGGCTAATCCGAGTTTGCCAGTCTGCGTGCGCTAAAAGTACTATTAACTTGACGTGTTGTATATACCAAAGTTAGTTTATGTTTTGACCTCTTAAATTATCTTCACGGTACAGTTAATTCTGATTTTTTATTGCCTTTTAATTTGAAAATAAATCCTAAAATACCAACTGACCTCTTCTTGAGCAAAACGGGAAAGAACGACCTAAACGTGCTCGAATTGCTCACGGGTTCTGGGTACATATATTTAGTATAAACCTACTAACACGCATCCTGCATTCTGATTGGCTACTCTACTAGAGGTCTATTTGTGGTAGCCTACTAGTAGAGAAAAGATGGCGGATCAAAATAGTAATGAGCCCCCAGAGGATTTCATTGATATTTTAATTTGTACATCCTTTTTGAGCGATTAGTAGGCTTATACTAAAACAATTAGTCCTCTTGGCCTCATGGACTACGAGTTTGAATAGCCCATTCCGCATACGGCCTCATGGGCTATTGCCTCGTAGTCCATTCGTCCTCGAGGTCTAATTGTTAAATAGCTAATCAGCAAAGGTCTGCTGTCCTCGCCTAGAATCTCAGCGCGACCTCACTGCCACAGCTAAAAATGCAAACAGTCCCAGTCGGGGTAAGAAAATGGAAATTAATGCCGCTGAAGTTTTTTTTATTTGTTTAATTTACAAAACCATTTTACAAAGCTCGAACAGAAATAAAGAAAGTTTTGCTCTTTGGAGATTGAAAATCAATTTGTACAGGCTACAGCCTATCCAAGATTTCAAAAAAGGTTTTGGAAATGAAGGTTGAATCATGTACTCAAAAGCTATTTTAAAAGAAGTCTTTAGTGAGATTCGCTGCTTTTTGGGAGCTATAATCTGTAATGCAGTAACCACAGAATTGAATTGACGGACGTACGGTATTTACATCCTGCTAGCAATTTCTGTTCACCGAAGTCTGTCGACAGATTTACCCTCCAGACTTTACCATCAACCTATCCATTGCTTCGCAATGAATGGTTTAAAAACTAAACCTAATTTTGGAAGTTCAAAAAAGGGATTTGGAAATTTTTGGACTTCAAACGGATCGTTGTGCGAACCTGGTTGCACAAACTTTAATCTCTTCGTATTTTAAAACTCCAACAATGAAGATTTTTCATTTAGACGAAGTGCAACTTGATTTCCAATTGTCATTGACATTATATTGGAGGCAGATTGCATCTTAACGAGGGGCAACCAATGACCTTGTGACCGAGAATAAGCAAATTATGATTAAAGATTATTATCAAAGTTGTTTTCTTTTGACGATACATTCATAATAACAAAGTGTGCAAGATTTGTTAAAAACCTGTCTGAAAAAGACAAACATAAAAACTTAATGCTTGATTAGAGCTCGTTGATATTTTTCTTTATAAAGTTGATATAGCTCTACATTTGTTCATTGGAGAATCCATTGGTATTTTTTTATTGTAAGACCAAAAGTGACAGAAACGCGTGCACAATTAATTTCAAATTCCGGCACTGAAAGAATTTTTAAACAGTTTAAACAACTTGGTTCATGAGGAATAAGGGAAATGTGTAACTTAGAGATTAAAGGGAGTAATTTATATTTCTGCACAGTAAACGAAAAAATTTTTTAACAGTGCCAGAAGCTTTGGTAAACACCTTTACTGACAAATGCAAATACATAAGTTTGTTTACACCCGACACTGATAGAGTTGTTACTACTTAGTCTACGTTCTATGAATTGAAGTTTATTTTAAAAATCAATAATTGTCTGAACTGGAACGGAAATGAACCAAACTTCTTGCGCATGTACATTAGAAATGATTCAATTTGACTTGTGTTTTGTATTTTTTATAAAAGATAGATCTTGGCTTGCTCCCAAAACCGGCCGAGACCAAAATAACATGGTATTTTGAATATCTTCTGTTAATTGTTTATTTTTTTGCATACAATGTGCGACCCATATCAAAATTTTCGTGTTCAAGAATTGATTGATAGATGTCAAATGGCTAAAATTTGGAAAGCCGGCTTTCAGCCAACCTGGGGTCGATGACCATTGACATTTGAATCGATGCTTTTGTTTTTCTAAGTAATAAATAAAAAAGGGAAGTAACTGTTTTGTGGATATAAATGGTAATTAAGTTCCGGAAGAAGAAGAATCTTTTCCTCCCCATCGCAGTAACAAGAAAATTATTGTTAATTATTGTCGCCTCTTAGTCTTAACGAGAAACATGGAGAAAGATATCCCTTCTTGTTCCTGGTTCAGTCAGGCAAACTGCTCCAGGTATATCCCGAGCGAAGAATTTTGTCCACTTAATGGACAATTTACGTGAGTCTGCTTTTTCATGTCTATAAGAAAATCAGCCTTTTATTTTATTTGAACTCTTAACGTTTTTAAGTTGTTCTTATTACGATCATTGTTAGTTTGATCGGTTGCAGGACGGTGCAAGCCTCCATTAAGCCTGAACTAAGCCGTCGCAAGAAAGGTAATCACTGATTGTTTTGCACCTTGAAAAAATCAAGGAAATAAAATAAAATTATAGGATATTATTTAACACATTGCACTAACTCATTATGCTATATCAAAGTTTGTTTTGTGCTCAATGGCTAAAGTTTTTTCGCTTTGTAATTCTCTAAAAGATAACAACTGGTTTTACTTGACCTGCGTGCAGACCTCCTTGTTCGCTGGCGCTTTTTACTTTTACGCATCATAAATGAATGAAATATCTTGTCCCATTGCATTTACTCCGTCAAGCGATGGTCTCTTAAAAGAATATGTAAAGGAAATGGTTTAAGCCCTTTACTTTTACAATGTTTACGAATGTAATATATAACCATCATAATTTAGCAGTTGAACCTTTAAATGAATAACCACGGGACAACAATTCCGCCGGTATACGTTGGATCAATTCAATGATCAAGTTGGACTCACAAAGTTATAAACGAAAAATTAAAAAGAATAACCAATACAACGTAGAATTAGGAGTTTTATAATACAATATTTCGGCTAGCCATACTAGCCTTCACCATTCTTCATAATTTAGCACCATGTATGTAGTTTTACATTTTATTAAGTTTGAGTTCAGATGAAATTGTGAAATTTTTCATTCTTTTATATTCAGGAAGTAATTATTCAGGTTTAAAGATAGATAAAACCATTTACATTACTTTTGACGACTAAAACTGGTTAACGACTAACGTCTGGTAAAATTGGTAAACCCCGGAATGTTAACGGTTGGAGATTTAAGGCTGAGCAACTGGGGAACTTTCCTTCCCACTCTGGCCGAGAAAAGGGACGATAAACAGTTAGGATTTTTATTCTTAATCATCTATCAGAACCTTTATAAAAACAAACCAAACCTTAAACACTCATGGATAATGCAATCAAATTCCCTCAAATTTATTGTCTTTTAACGCTAGCAGTGAAACCAGTAGTTGCTACTGAAGTTAGATGAAGGCCTGCTCAATTATTCAAACGAAATAGTAAAAAAAGCTACTTGCTACAAGTTTATTAGAGAAAACTACAATACAAAACATAGAAATCAAACTTATCTTCCTTGGAAAGTGATCGCAGTTATTAACATATCCGCCTTTGTGCTCATTTCAAAAACGCAATGCGAGTGGACGGATTTTCATTTTGATATATGTCCGAGTTTTCTCATAGACCATTTTATATATAATTAAGCTTATATCTTTAACGCAATAAAAAAGTGATATGTTTGATATTAATTTTTTTGCTATGCATGCAGACAAATCACTATTCAATGGCCTAAAAACAAGTCATAATATAATTACCAAAGCTTATGGCGTTAATTGGACCTTTATAAAAGTTTTCTTTAATTACTTGCCACCCTAAAGTTTTTGACTCATTAATTAGCTGCTAATCAGCTCGAGTTCCCAGCCAGTAGTTGACTAAATGCCGAAGTGGTATACCCTTCGTCGTCAGACTTTATGATTACAGCATTTGATTTTAGTCATCAATCGCCAGTTTCAATTGAATTTTTTCAAATTCGGTTTTCACATTGGCTCAGCATCCCACAAAATACATTTTGTTTTTGTTCCAGATATCAAAGACGAAAAGTTTAACTCGACACTTTTTCAGGTAAGTTCAGACTTAAACATACTTTGGTTATGTGATTCTTTTGTCTTCCCAAATACCGGCTGTGAATTTTATCAGTATCGCCTATTATTTTGAATATTTTTTTGTTTATCCAGAAAACAACTTTATCTTAACTTTTCTGAGTTAAACTGATCCTAATTTTGTAAACTGTTTTTTTATCAGATACGATAAGCCTTAAATCTTTCGACAGTGATCTTTCTCTAGCTCTCTGTATGTGTATGAGGCAGACAGTGGAAGATAACTGCAAAAATTCTCCTCCAGATTCAAAATACGCGACGCCGCCCTCGAACGAGTACAATGGCGTCAGATTTCTACAACGCAGTTATAGCTGACGGTTCTCCTCGGCATAGAAATGGACAGTACATTTGACGACGACGTATGTTTAGAGTTTATGCTTTTGAGAAAATGATTTTGCTTACACATACTACGAGTGAGTTCTTCAAGCAAATCCGGAAGTTTTTACTAAGTGAGTGTTGGCTGAAATTCAGTAAGCTTTGTCGGAACTTTTACAAACTTTTGAAATCTCCAATGGCTTTGTCACGCAAAGCAAACCAAATCGACATTTTGAGAGCGTCTTTTGTGCAACCATTGTCTGAGCTTGTCTTTTAATAGTGATTGTGACTTCTAATGAGCAAACAATCTTAGCGACTTGTTTGGCTTCCAAAACAAAGGATATTTATCAAACGCATAATCTGATACCCTGTACTTTCTTAGTTTTATAAGAAAACCGCATTTTCCTTACAAAAGAGGAACTTGGTCTCTTCAAGTTTTAGATATCATAAATAGGATGCTTCGTCGGAATAATTTGATCAATTTAGAAGTTTTACACCGCGTTGAAAAGTTAATAACTGACGTTTCGGCCTGTAGTCCTCGTCTTAGCAAAGGGTGGGGCCGAGGAGGCCATTAGCAACAATTTGATACATTTATAAGTTTTACACTATGTTGAGAAGTTGGTAACTTACGTTTCGGACTTAAGTCCTTCGTCGGAGTGAATGTTTGGGAGAATCAGGGCCTTAGCCGCCAGTTTTTACCTCAACTGGCATTGTTGCTACTACTATACTGCTTCACAGCAATTGCCCCAAGTCTGAGTAAAACGGGAAATATTTTATTAGTTTTAGACACTCTGATTTGTTTTAAATGTCGAGGAAATACGTTTTCAGACAAACTAATTTTCAAATACCCCGCGTGCATTTTCCGGTTTGCACCTTCAGCATTCAGTTTTCCAAGGCTTGCTATAGCCCTGCAAGTAGATTTTGTCCCAAGCTGACAACTTAAATTTACTTTCCTTGTTTTTCCTTTCCTGCAGATGTTGATATTCTGCTTAAGCTCTCGTGTGTTTGTATTTGTCGTAGGGATTTTTCACCAGAAGATCTGCTAATTTACTATGCAAACTTCAAAGGATTAGTGGTTTACTGCATTTTAATACACACAACCAGTCATGAATGCACAAAAAATATTAAGAATTTGTCAATCAAAACTTCAGCCGTTGACGCGTACTAATTTGCCATTCTTACTGCACTCGTGATTTAAGTCTTGAATAAGTTTCTTTACAAAAGTTGTATTTTATAATTAAGACCAAGAATTTCTTCAAATTTGAGCAAAACGTAAATATATTGAAAATGTCACTGTTTCTTCCAAAGTATAAAACCATTCTATATGTATTTTAGAAATGTTCTAGCTTAGGTTTAGTTGCGACACTGATATTAATCAGTAAAAGACGTCTTGCTGTTTTTAAAAACAACTACAGTTTTGGGGGAATACAAAATAAGTTAAAAGTTTGCCACGTTTTGCTTTTACGATTAGCTATCCCGCGGCATCACTGCTTACGTTCTTGTTCAAATTTATATAAATAACTAGTATTTTTTGTCTACTTTACGACTTACTTCAGCGGTTCTTTTTGAAAAAAGTGTTCAGTAACTATAAATATTTGCCATTTATTCGACTTGTTAGACCTATGCCATCAAACATTCAACTAAAATTCTTCTTAGTTGAAGACTACGTAAAAGGTTTTTAAACTAACTAAAACTGTTTTTTGTGCCTTGACGATTAGAATTAAGTTTATACGTAAAGAGATTGGATTCTGTTATTTTCCCATAGAAAATTTTGAGTTATTGTTTTCCAAAGAACTTCAGTTTTTGATGAACTAAATGTAAAAGTTAGTTTACGGTCTGTTCTGTTTACTGCTGGACGTGTTGTCGTTAGGGGGATTCGCGCTGAAGCGCGTTAAGGAAGCCTCTGTTAAATATATATTCCTATTTTAAAAGTATTTTGTTAAAACAATAAATCAACTAAGGGACTATTGCAGCTTTTGTATGGTAATTTGCCATTTTGAGACAATTGATAACTTTGTTTTTATCGTCGAAAGCAAACACGTTTAGCTTACTACTTAAAATACCTCCCGACTCCATTAACAGCTGTCACCACAAACATCCACAAATGATCAGGAATTGATTGATTTTGTGTACAGCTAAGAAAGTGTCTTGGGTAAAAATTTTATATACCTGCGTTTTTCATATACACTCAGTTTTTTTTTATCAAAAACAAACTTAATGCAAACAGTGAGGCTCAAATCAGAAAAAATTAAGAAAAATCTGAGGCTAAACTGACGGAAATGTTTAGAAAACAAACGTTAAACGAAACTTTGCACCTTTGTCTGTGATAATAGCCACTCATACCACTGAAACGACGTCTCTTGCACGCACACGTGCACTTTCTTGCACTATCTTTTCACAAAAAAGTACTGAAGGCCCTCTCTGCCTATCTCAACTGAATCACAAGAAGCGTACAAGAGCAACTAAGGGCGTTATAGTTGATTTTCAGCTCAGTATTGAAAACGTGGCAGTTAAGAACGAATTAAGAACATATTGAGCCAAACGTTTACTGGCTCTCAATAAAAAAAAGTGTAAAAGATTCAGCAAATCTTTGTAAAGCAATCTAATTTTTGGGACCAGGTTGACTTTTCATAAATTTTTGAAGATTTTAATCTCTTACATATAATAACGAGCATTTATTGAGGCAGAGTTTTTGAGATGTTGCCTTGCTGTCGCACGTATGCTATTTCTAAAGAGAAATACAAGTTGTGACTCTGGTAGACGTAACATCAAATTTTACTTGCATATTTTTCACAAAATAACAACACAGAAGTCGATTGACGATTGTTGAAACCTGTTGCGCCAATTGTGATCTCTGGTTCGATTACCATTGAAGCCTGAAAATCTGTCCATGTTTCTCTTTTGCAGTTGCTTAAATTTCGTATATAACCGCCACATTCATGAATGAAAGTCAATATGGGCGATGTTGCGCATACGTACATTAACCGATAAATACTATTTTGCAATTTTCTGAAGCGTATAAATTAAAACTTTTTGGCATGATCTTAGATTTCGGCCGTTTACATGTCAGCTTTACATTCACAGTATGAGACCTCTTCTTATAAAAAGAGGGTAAAGTGTAAATCAATAATTATTTCTGATAATTCAATAAACGCTGCAGCAAAAGATGCCACAAAACGTAACAGATATGTCAAAAATCATCTTCGTTGTTACATAATGTAACTCACAGCAAGAATACGGTTTTTTTCTGCATTAATTTATTCGTTGCCTTCAAATAAATAACACTCTTGCTTATAGTAAAAAGTGCATTGAAGCTTTGCTTTTAAGCAAAAATATATCTGTCCTGGATTTGAATCAACACCATCGCATTCACACTATGACCTTCCCGTTTCGATTCATCCTTTATCAAAGCCGTGTACAAAGAACTAGGAATTTGCATCCGCTAACAAACAAAAGTTGATATCTTAACGTTTCAGCAAACTAATCAGGAATATACTTCCTGCAAACGCAAAGCGGAAAAACTATTGAAGCGAAATGAAATGTAGAATTACGCTTATTTAAATTTTTTAAAAAACACTTTTTCTTACAATTTAAAAATTGTAAAAAACTTGCAAGACTGGTAAATTTGGAACATGCACAAGCGCTAAGCATAGAAATAGTGCCCTAGCGATCCTGCAGAAAAATATTATTTTAAGTTTGACACTGTCGAAAAAGAGATAAAAACACCGACGTTTCAAACAACTGTTCAATTGTTTATTGAAAACACGGCCAAGAAACCTTTTATAGTTATTGTGCTAGTACTAAATTGTTTCAGCTACTGAAAATTGGCACTAAGATCATATGGCATATGAAACGTTCATCCATTTGTTATTAAAATATATTTACTTGTCGTACAGCTTTGTATTCTTCAACCAGTTTGTTACGGAAAACTAGAGGCGTGGCTGGACAGAATAACTCGCAGGGCAGCTTTGAGTTGTACCAGAGAACTTTAATGCTGGAAACAGTGTTTGCGACTACCCCAAGTAGTCAAGTTTACAAGTTCTTTTATACTATTTTTTAAGTAACCTAATTAAAACAATTTTGAGACATATACAGACACTGTTGACACACAGAGAGTGTTTTGCTACGGAAGC
>JAOBBB020253838.1:0-11185 GCA_025331005.2 Zoanthus gigantus | reverse complement strand
CAATATAAAGATGATTTCCCTCTCTTTGTGTTTGTGTATATGTTACCGTAAGCGTGTACGTTGCCGTTGCTATTGGCGACCATATCTGGTGGACCAATCTGTTATTTATACTGAGTTAGATTCTTAAAACACTTGATGCCACAAAAAAACTTTCTTAATTGATTGGAAATATGCAAGATTATGTAGCACCAGTCGAAAGAAATGTTGTCAGAACATTTACAAAGGTATTATATCAATACAGATTCTAATCAAATGTAATTAAACTAAATTATTTTTTATTCTTGTCTCTGCTTTACATTTAATAATTTTTCGAGCAATATGTTACGTAATTATTAGCACCAAATTAATTTAAAAAAACTTTTCCGAGTTTTTAAACTTTGTTAAAACAAGAACTTTTTCAGGCGCGAAAACGGTACATAACAGAACCTAAAAGTTAATCCAAAAATAAGCTGATACTTTATTCAATTTTTTTCTTTTAGACAATAAAAATCTCCTGTGAAGAGGCTGCAGCTGTAAAATCGTTTTTATCAATGTTACGGGGAGTCAACATATCTTAAACTGTGATACGATTCGACGGACAGAAGTTGTTTCGCCATGGCATAGCAAATCTTTAATTAGCTTGGTTTCCGCTAGCTCTGAAAAGGTTTAAAACAGAGTGAAACTTCTATAAAACTTAAGATAAACGAAAAAGCTGCATCAGCAATGTTTCTACATAAACTACATTTTTATAAGCTTGTATAATCACTATTTCAAGAACAGCTTATTTGAAAATTGACTATCTATTCAATTTACTAGAAGTTAGAACGAGGATTTCACTGAAAAACAACACGATGCGTCGAGTATTGTTTTTCGCGAGGCAACCGTGCCTGTTTGAAAGTATGCGGATTATTTTTTATCATCTTATATGGCCTTTCTTAATTTTTGTCAAACCCTTTTTTTAAGGCGTTTTCCGAAGACTTTTAACGCCTATAGTCTAAAGCACATTTTGTGGCGGCTGTCGCGCACCTAAAATAAGAGAAAGTTCCTCTCTTTGTGTATCATTTTACGAGATTAAAAATAAAGGTAGCATTTCAAGAATATGGAAACGATTTTCAACATAGGTGTTAAGTGTTGGTTTTTAGAATTAAGAGTTCGCATTTTAAATTGGGTTTGTGCCCGCCAAGGAAGCAGCTTTACAAACTTCCCAAATTTAGTTTAGCTGATATCAAATCAATTGCTAATTTTGCTGCTAAACATTTTAATTTCAAGCTCATATATCTAATTTTATAAAACAGCGACTATCGACTGTGACATTTTTCAAAGATGTTCTTTTGTAATGAAAGGACAAAATTTATTCTCGTTAGTTGCATAAACAAAAGAAAACAATAAAATATCTCGCACTACACATTTGCGCATGTGCAGTAAATTGGTCACGCCTTCAAAATCTGTAGCATTTCTTGTGTGTGTTGTCAAACGAGAGATGAAGGTTTTGTGGCATGTTCGAGTTTAAGTCTCCATTTGACCACATATAGAATAAAAGCAGCTGTTTCTTTTGATTGTGGTAATTTGAATGTGAAAAGAATTCTCTCGTTTTACAACGCCTGAAGGATCACAGCAAAACAAGCACACAAAACAGTTCTCTCGTATAAACTTCGTTTCTGTTTATACTTGCTGTCGGCCGAGTAAAAAGGACTGCGAAAGTTTTGTAGGGTATCGCTGATTTCAACTGTTCACGATTTTGGGGAAGATTTTGAACATTCTCTTGGTAAACAGTAATAGAAATCCGTTAACATGTTTTATCTTGAGAGAACTGTTCCCCGAATTGTATTTATTTGTGTGGTATTATGTGGAATTTTGCAACAGACTGTTGATGGATTGTTGGATGAGAAAGGAAAATGTGTACTGAATACAGAATGCAAAGATGGAGTTATTTTACCCGCTTGGAAAGGAAGACCATCGTCAACAGGCGCCACAATTGGACGTACAATAGTGTATTTACTCAGTCTTTTATTTTTCTTTTTGGGAATATCGATTATATCCGATCGTTTCATGTCTGCAATTGAGATCATTACATCTAAAGAGAAAGAGATTAAAGTCAAAGACAGTAGTGGCAAAGAACGAGTTGTCACCGTAAAAATTTGGAATGAGACTGTGTCAAACTTAACATTAATGGCGCTGGGATCATCAGCACCCGAAATTTTACTTTCGGTTATTGAAATTTGTGGCAACAAATTTAAAGCTGGCGATCTTGGACCTTCTACAATTGTTGGTTCTGCGGCGTTCAACTTGTTTGTTATTATCGCTGTTTGTGTTTATGTCATACCAGACAACGAAAATCGTAGAATAAAACATTTACGTGTGTTCGCAATTACGGCGGCAACCTCAGTTTTTGCCTACGTCTGGCTTTATTTAATTTTAGCCATTTTTTCGCCGGGTATAGTGCAGACTTGGGAAGCTATTTTGACATTATTGTTTTTCCCTGTCTTAGTAGTTTTTGCCTACATTGCCGACCGACAGTTGCTGTTCTACCGAGCTCTCAGGAAAAGAAAAAGAAGGCAGAAAAGAGCAGGCGTTTCCGTCGTTCAGACAGGAGACTTTGATATCGTTCAAGTAAAAACGAAGGATGGCTTTGTAGACAACACTGTGCCAGAAGCAGATGGAAAAGCATATACAGTTAACGACCCTGAAAGCGGTGCACAACAATATGAGGATGATGACTTTCTTCTTCATGACTTGACCGAAGAACGGCGCGAAAAGGCTATTATCGCTTTGAAAGAAATCCGCCGCAAATATCCAGATGCAGACCGTGAAACTGTTGAAAAGCTCTTGGAACAAGAAAATCTAAAGTTGCAGCCAAAGAGCAGAGCATTCTACCGTATTGAAGCCACACGAAAAATGACTGGAAGTGGAAGTGTTTTGAAAGCGAAGCATGAAAAGCTAGAAAAACTTAGTAGTTCAGTTGGAGAAGTGAAACTCGAGCTAAAAGAAATGGAGGAATTTGACGACCCTAACCAGACTAAAGTTTTTTTTGAGCCTTTCCATTATACGGTGAAAGAAAATTGTGGTAGTGTTTACATGAATATTGCACGCTTCGGTGGAGATGTTAACAATACAGTTTTCGTTGACTTTCGTACAGAAGACGGGACCGCAAAAGCAGGCGATGACTACGAGAAGACCGAAGGCACAATATGTTTTCGTCCTGGTGATACTCAGAAAACAATATCGGTGGTTATCATTGATGACGATATATTCGAAGAGGACGAGCATTTTTCAGTTCAGCTTGGAAATGTTCGTGTGGCGGGTCCTGATGGTGACTTGGTTCGAAATACTTACCGTGGTCCACCGGGAAAACTTGGAAGGAATTTTACAGCCTCAGTCATGATTTTAGATGATGACTACCCGGGCGTGTTTGGTTTTGAAGAAAGCGAGTTCAAAGTTGCAGAAGCTGATGGAAAAGCCAAGATAAAAGTTATACGCACAACAGGCGCCCGCGGAACTGTGAGAGTTCCTTACCACACGGTCGAGGGTACGGCAAAAGGCGGTGGTGATGACTATGAAGATGCCGTTGGGGAACTCGAATTTCATAACGACGAAACAGAGTAAGTGTTTTCTTGAATAGGTAAAATATAACGCATAAGAAACTACTAAATAGTCATTTTTATTAGTTATACAGCTTCAGCTGAATACTGAAATAATCAAACGCCATTGCATATTGAAAACCACAGTTGTGGTATCACATGTAATTGCTCTTCGATATTAGCAGGTGTTCGGTTAACTTTTTATTTGTCGTTTTTTGAGAGAAAGAAAATTGAAACCTGATCTTTGATAGTTAAAGTGATCAGCTGTTTATTTTTTTTTTGTAGTTTTCAATTTTGAATATTATTATAATGTTGTAAATACAACTAGCAGATTTGTACTGACAACGCCCGTAGTTTTTGATACAGCCTAGCTACAGATGTATATACTTAAAAAATGTGTTTGTCTGATTTAACATAAAAAGTTTTCAGTAGTTTTGTTTGCTGGAGGCAACATTTTGAAAACGTTATACTTAATATGACTATTCAACTTGGAAGTTTTTGTTTAAAAAACCTTGTTCACTTGCATATTCATGCCTGGATTAAAATCTAAAGAATCACAAAATACTCCCATTTACTGTACATCCTTAAATTATTATCCATTTTGTGTTAATGTAATAAAAAGAATAAGAAAAATTATTGAAAACATTTCGTTAAAATGCTGGCGAAGGAGGCTTTTATTTCATCTCGCATCGAACGAGAAATCGGTTTATTTGTAATTTCGAATTTATCAGAGATCCATCAGAGATTGCTTCTGAAGTACACTTTTTGATCAAATGAAGAAAATTTTTTTAGAAAATACAATATAAATGGGTCAAAGTAAACTGTGCTTTAAACATAAAGAACATATTTTGGCAAATATTTAACTGCACATTATACATATATTAATAATTTTCTAACTCTATGTTAGGTGAAAACTTAAGAGTTTAGTTTAGTGAGCACTTAACTCTTAAGTTTTCACCTGACATAAAGCTATAAAATTATCACATAAAAAAATACTGTAATGTATGGCAATCTTGTTTTTAGTATTAAAGAAGTTTTTTGAAAACTGTTATGAATTGAATTTTAAAGGTTAAATATTTAATGTTGTGCCATAAAGTGGTAATTCATTTCTAATTTGTTGAGTTTAAGATTACAGTTCATTAATATTTTATATCGGTGTTAGCAGTTCGTAACACACATTTCACTTTGGGTGGAGAGGTTTTAAAAGATTTACTTGGTTTAAAAACTGAAGGAATGACTTTTTACTGGGTTGCCAGTGGCAATCCAGTTTAAAAATGGGGCTGTTTTTTCCTGTTTTCTTCTCCTAGAAGATTACATTCATTCACAAGACTGCCTATATAAGTTTTAGCAATTTTATCATCCATTCTTTGATTTTCTCGTCATCAACATCACCATGACAACCTGATTGAAGTGAGCACAAGGCCAAGGGTAAACATGAAGAGTAGGCAGGAAAGTATGATGGAATTTGTTCCTGCGAGTTGACTAGGATTGCCCAAATGTTGCAAGTACTATAATTACTTTTAGATCTGATATCTGCAGAAATATCAGCTTCCTATCTTCAAAGATTTAAATCACTATCCATAACGTGGAACCAAGTCTTCCAAGGCCTACCCTTTTTTTGTTGCTCCTCAACAACTATATCTCAGAATTTCTTCACCACATTATCATCACTGCATCTCTCTACAAACCATCTAAATTTGCCTCTTCTAATACAGTTTCTAATGTTATCAAAGCCCAAATAATCTCTCAGTTCTGAAGAAGGCTACCTTTCTTTCAAGGAAACAGTATACATCCATCTTATCATTGGGCAGGTTGGGTTGGCACAGTTGGTAAGATCTCTGCCTTCTGACCACAAGGTCCCAAGTTTGATCCCCGGCTCTGCTGAGATTTGAACTGATTTGTGTGACTTTCTTTCCTGCCTAAGCTAACTCAGCTTTCCATCCTTCCGGGGTAGGTAAATGAGTACAGCGTCTGCTGGGAGCTAACCTGCAATGGATTAGTGTCCCATCCAGGGGGAGTCAAAGACTCTCATCCATTTAACACTACAGAAACCGGAGATAAGTGCCGGCGCCATGGGCCACATGGCTCGTAAAGAATTTAGCTTATCATTCTCATATTGAGCTCCAACCTCAATTGTACAGCATTTTTAACTGCCCAGGTTTCATTACCATATAGCATGACACTTCTAACACAGGCATGGTACACCCTATCCTTTGAGTGAAGGTAGAAACCTTTACAAGTTAGGACAGGTATGAGATCCCTAAACTTTTCCATCCTGATCTGCTCTGGCAATCACACTCTCTTCAGTTCTACCCTGTCAAAAGCCTTCTCCAAATCAACAAATGCAAACTAGCTTTTTTCTCTTTGCCATAATTTCTCCTGCAGTTGCCTAACTATAAAAATAGCATCAGTGGTACAACGACCTCGCATAAACCCAAACTGCATGTCATTTATATGCACTTGCTCTCTTATAAACCTGTCCACAATTCTTTCTATCACTTTTATCACTTGTTCAAGTAACTTTAAACCTCTGTAAACCTCCATTATAGAGGCTTTGTGAATTTTTAATCAGTAGAAAGGTGTTGCATGTTAAGGTCATATGCATGTTATTTGTATTTTAGATTGTTATCTTTTTTACTTGTAACTCATTAAACTGTGATGAAAGAACATTAATTTTGTCAACTTATGGTTGGTTAAGATTTATAAGCAGCTTGTCACTGTTTAATTGCTGAAACATAACAACATTTGACTACTAAAATAATGTCAATTCATTAAAAAACATTTTTGAGCTTTTAACTTAGCTTCTACTTACAAAATGTAGGAAGCATTAAACAGAAATACAGAAATGTTTTATATACCATGTTTAGAACTTTGGTAACAAGTTTTATTAAGAAATATAATTGTTTTTATGAATTAATGACTTTCAGTTTCATAAATTTTGCTTTAAATTAAAGACTAAAATTTGAACATTTTGAGTATTCATAAATATTTGATATTCTTACACCTAATTTTTTTATGTTTCATAATAATTATATTAGTTTTCCCAATTTTGGTCAATACATTAATATTTAATTTACGTTATTTTAGTACCTAGATGTTTTCAAAATTTTTAGGTAAAACTAAATTGTTTTAAAACCATAACTTATCAAAATATATTGAGTAACTTTCTAACTGCAAATTTAATTTGTTGAATAATATCTTATCTCAACTTTAATCTTTAGACAAATAAAGGCAGAAAGAAAAATGTTAAACACTTTTTTGTATCTTAATTATACAAAGCCTTTGGCAATTTTACAATGAAAACTTTTCTGTTCTAGAACCATTGGTTAGTTTGCAACTCTAAATTTTAGTAAAATGAAAATGAATAATTATGAAATTCATTAGGATTTGTTTCGTTATTTTGGCTTTAAAAACCCATTTGCAGCATGCCAAAGAAAAAGATGCAATTTAATTTTAAATACTTGTCTGATGAATAATTGATTATTGCTCACTAGAATGCAGAATAGATAATTTTATGAAAGTATAAAATTCTTTATTTGATTTTTTTATTGGTATAATAGATTTTCTGTTCCAGTTGTTGCCATGAGCAGTTTTTGGCATGAATTTGATAACTTTTAGTTTTGAAACAAAAACTGCCAAAGTTAATTTTTAGGAAAGTTTTGACAAGTTGATTTTTAAATTTAAATTCTAAAAAATAACAATTTTACAAGTTTTTTGCCAAAAACACTGTAAATTAATTCAGTTGTATTGCTATCTTGATTTGACATGTATGAAAAATAATGAATATCTGGGAAAATGTTTTGATCCAAAAGATTATTGGATCCTTTAAATTCAACAAAAAATTGTTTTTTATTATGAGTTCTTTTGCTGCCCTTTTTATTGGTGACAGTGTAAATGTTGAGCAAATCTTTCTTCAGTTTCTCCTTAAAATGATGAAGCAATATGACAAAAGTCCATAATTTTTATTACTATTACTGGGGAGACAGCTCAGATCTTTGTGTAAAAGCTGAATTTATTTTATAAGAAAAGCCTTGGACTCAAGTTGAGATAAATAATGATGATAAATAAATGCATTGATTTTATATAGCGCATTTATCCATATAAATGTTCAAGTGCGCTTTACAAACAATTACAGAGCTGAAAGTTGAGAGACTTATATAGATCGTCGGCTACAGCATCTCTCAAATATTTTTATATATTAATAATGCTCCCACTAGAAGAGACAGACCACACAACATCCGAATCGCCACCCTACTCTTTACGACAGATGTGCATAGGTTCTTTTAAGTTCCTCAATAGAGAGTCAGGAAACTGGACCTACGGTTTAACGTCCTTATCCCAAAAGATGTGAAGGTCTAGATCCATTTGTTGATGTTATTATAAAGGCAGCACCTTCTCCTCAATTATTTTAAGACCCTGAGTGTTGGTTTGGCTGGTAATGGAACCCGAGCCTATCGCATGGTAGACTGGCACCTTACCAATAATTATCCTAACCAGACAGCATAGATCAGTCTCATATGAGGTACAGGACTTAAACCCAGGTCCAGGGTTGGAAATTAATGCGTGCATAGTTGCCTGAGGCAACTTAAAATCAGCTCTAGCTCTGGCAACTAGGTTTTTAAAAAGAACAGCCTGTGGCTGACCTTTGATTTCAAGTGCAAAAATATGCATATGTATATATGTTGTGGTTCAATTCTAGCTTTGTTTCGAATTTTATTTTCCTTTGTTTTTGGTTATGGTAATATATGATGAGTTTGAAACAATGGAAAATAAAATTCAAACCCAGAAAAAAAAAATTTGAACCTCATTATATACATTATTTTAAATAAATACATTTTATTTAAAAAATAAGCAATTGTAAAAAAATCATCGATGAAGTACTTGGATATTTCATCAGCATAAAGGAGCTCCCACGGGATATCTCCTCTTGCCAACTTAGTAGCCTCCTCCATTACTGCGACAAAGAGTACATAGTGGGCTAAGAGCTGATTCCTGGTGTACTCCCAATCTTATGTCAAAGGTGTCAGATATTCCTTCAACTGTTTTTTTTTGCTTGATCTTGATTCTGCATACAGAGAGATAACTGTAGTCACGAGCCTTTCTGGCACTTTTTTTCTCCTCAGTGGCTATTCAGTTGCTTTCCTAGAGACTCGATCGAGTGCCTTTCCAGGTCCTTAAAGACATGATACAGCTTCTTCTTCTTTTCACTGAAGTTTTCTTGTAATTGCCTCATAAAAATTGCATCTGTTGTCAACCTTCTTTGGCAATAGCCAAACTGCAAACCATCCACTTTTATCAATTTTGTTTCAATTTCAGTTCTGTTATGCCATTAAACAAACCATCTAGTGGGAGCCATGAGTTTAAATGTCAATAAAGTCTTTAAATGGGCTGGTGAAATCAATTCTTGCTTGGGATTGTAGTTAGCTACAAAAACAGCCAGTTCCTGAATATTTTGTATTATTTGTAATGATTCGTAACATTGATTATCTGTTGTACCAGTCTTCTGTTTGAGAAGAGAAGGACTGTTTTTTTGCTTGCTTTCTTGCTTTTCCCACGTGTTTTCTTGGATAACAAATGAAACACAGTACTTATCTCATAGAGATGGGTTTTTCATGTTTTGTGCATTTTACTAAGAGCATACATTTTTATTGTGATCTTGAATGTGAGTCACTTTATAAGACTTTCAGTAGCCCTCCTCAACTGTTGACCTAGTGTACATTTATTTAAAGATTGCAAAAAACTTTAATACACTCTTAGACCCAAAACATTTTTGTTTATTGCAAGTGGAGAATACTCGAGCAGTGGAATGGTTGTGGTGGGGAAAAGTAATAATAATAATAATAATAATAATAATAATAATAATAATAATAATAATAATGGAAACTTTATTTTTTAAAGAATAATTTTACAAACAATTGTAAACCTCACTCATAAAAGGTAATTTACAACTGGCTACTTGGATCGCAAGCATACGTTACAAAACCATTTGAAAAAAAATAAAAAATAAAAATAATAATAATAGTAATAATAATTATAATAGTAATAATCTTGTATAGCGCAGCAAATCATAGGTAGATGCTCTTGTGCGCTTTACAGAATGATATAAAATTACAAGATAAAATTGATTTGTATAAAACAAATAATAAAATAAAATACAAAATACATTTACATATGGACATTTGTCAGACGAAAAGCATAACTGTTTTTAAATCGAAAACATAGTCGAGGTGATTTTGTTGCCATTACGAGAATAAGAGACTGTTTGCAAAGAAACCCATCCCTTATTACTCATAGCCATTATGCAACACTTCATAATTTAAGTGAAAGGGCAATGCTTGTGGGATGTCGCTATTATGATAAACGTCAAATATAGATAGCACAAACGTGCTAGTAGCTAACTTGAAGTCACTATATTGGGCACTATGGCCACGTTGGTAGCGGGCTTTACCCCTTTAAACTACCATACAAAATGGGGGTAAAAGCCGCTACCAACATGGTTATAGTGCCCAATATAACGGCCTCAAGTTAGCTACTAACACGTTTGTGCTATCTATATTTTAGTTCATCTTTATATCACATCCCACAAGCATTGCGCTTTTACCATTACCTATCCAATTTTCTCCTGTTGGCCCATCCACAGCCTAATAACAAAAATACTTGCATCACTAACGATGCGTATAATTTCACAGTGGGTGCAGTTCTCGAGCAATTGATTGATGGGCAATGGAAACCAATTTCATTCTTTTTCTAAGAAACTAAATTCTTCGAAACTGAATTACAGCGCCTTTGACCGAGAACTATTGGCTGCATACCTTGCCGTCCGCTACTTCCAGTGTTTAGTTAAGGGACGCCCCTTCTACATTAACACCGATCATAATCCTCAAACTTTTGTCCTCAAGTCTAACTCTCAGCCACGATAACCCCGTAAGGCACTTCACTTAGTATTCATTTCAAAATTAACTAGTGGTATTCGAGATATTATAATGGTGACGCTAACCCAATTTCTGATGCTTTCTCGCATAATGTTTACACCCTGATACAGACAGCCGTCGAGGTCGATGCTATAACCGCTGCCCACCTCTGTGATCAGGAGATATAACATTTGCCATCAACTAACACGAAACTTCAACTTGAGCAATTTCCGTTCCGAATTCCAATCAAACCATTCTTTGTGACACTTCCCTCGACCCATTGTTTTGTCCGTGATGCGACATGAAATCTTCGACAAACTTCACTCCCTGTCCCATCCTGGCATCAAGGCATCGCGGCACCTAGTATCTCAGAGCTATGTTTGGCCGAACATGAAGCATGATATTGCGCAATGGACCCGTACTTGTTATGCTTGTCAACAATCAAAATTTTACCGCCATGTGGAAGCACCTCTGCAATCATTTCCCGCACCTGCTACCCAATTTGACAGTATCCATGTTGATATTGTCGGTCCGTTGCCCTTGGCCCAGGGATATACTTACCTGTTTTACTGCATCGATACGTATACCGTATGGCCCGTGGAAGTCATACCTGTCATGATATTTGATATTACAAAATATATTAAAATATGTTTAAAAACCGATCTGTTAAAAGATTTTTATCACGAATTTTCGGCAGCGCGTACTGCTGCCTTTCTC
>JAOBBB020253744.1:0-11185 GCA_025331005.2 Zoanthus gigantus | reverse complement strand
CAACATGAAACAAAGCAGCATTGTAATCTTCTTTGTAGTTTGCGAAGTTTCATAACCAGTCCACTCTACTAACTTTGCTTAGACACAGTAAAAATACAGGACATCTATTTATTGTTAAAAATGATAAATTTAAAATTTTGTCTTCAGAATATTATGCCAACTATAAAAAAAGAAAGATCTCCGAAGCTTTGTTTATTAAAGAACAGAAACCTAGCTTGAATGAACAAGTACAATCAACACCGCTCTCTCTCTTTTTAATTAGCATATCTATGTATATAAGTATGCATTCACTGATCCATGTCATTCACTGAAGAGGTCGCTGGAGTGCGGCCGAATTAATATTTGTTAATAACTATGACAAGTCTTGTCGTATGTCTTTTCGTAATTTTTCACATATATTATTCAATGTACTTAGAATGTAATAAAGAATTTATTAATTTTCATTGCATCCAGCTGCCAATGGAAATGAGTTGTATAGAGTTCCCTGATAACTGTAAACACGAGTTTGATCTCATTGGTAAATGTTTTTGAAGCCTAAGCTAAAACATTGTTTTTAGTTTATGAACCTTGTAACAGTTGTAATTATGAATTTCTTATATTTCTTATATTACCTTTTGTAGTCACTCCAGCATCTGTACTGCAGAGTGCTGGCTTACTCGGAGTGCCACTCAATGCTGCAGGACTGCAGGCATATTCCCTCCACCCTAGACCAGCAGGTACATTTTTGACATTTCATGTTTTTTGTCACTTTGTATTTGTAATATTAATACTTTAAAGAGACCTCGGCTCTGTCCAACAATATCAGTCGAATAAGTGTTTTTCTCAACTTGTATCTACGTCAGCAGCTGAAATTTGATAATTCTCTATATGTAGTTCACATCAAGTGATTTGTTTTGATCATTTAATTTCCTATGGGCTGCATTTTGAATTGTGACATATGTACGTTGTAGTCCCAGTCTCTACTCTTGATAAAAACAATAGCAATGAAAGAGTGGGGCTCTGGTACTGCAACGCAACTTTGTCACATTTCAAGGTGGCAGCCCGCAGTAAATTCAGTGATCAAAACAAATCACTGAGCATGAATGCTCATGTAAATGTGTGGAAAAGTGTCGGCTGGTTTCACCAATGTAACTGGCATTACAACCAGCACAAACACATTTATGATCAGCCAGTCCTCTCAGCAATCAATTTGCCAAGTTTCTCAGTCATGTTCTTCAAATTTTTCACCCAAAACAATACTTTTGTTAGTAACTAAGCCAGGGAACACAACTGAAGAAGTCATCTATTTAATTATTCAAACACAAATATCGCAAAACCTAAATGTGATATTGAAAATTTTCAATGCCATCCTTTGAGTTTTATAAAAAGGTCTTTTCAACTTACACATAAAATTGCTTTTAAATTTTTCACTTTACTTGCACTTATCGTTTTTATTACCTTTTTTGAAGCCCCAGCTGCCTATGCACCATTAGGCTTAGAGTTACAAGGGTACACTACCACCCCACGAACTGTACTGGATTATGGTGCTTTGGAGCCTGCAATAATAGGTAAGGCTGGGGAAAATTGTTTTAATAAAACACTTTAAATACTTGGGTTGTCTGTGTACTTCTGATAAAGCTCGTTTTTTCAGTCATATGTGGTCAAGAAAATGAGCACCAACTTCTGCAAGGAGGTAACCTGCAATGGATAAAGACCTGCCAAAGCCAGACTTAAGCAGACTCTTATTTTCTTAAGTTATGGAAAGAGAAAGTAATCTCTAGCTCTTTTGGCCTCAATGCTTGTTAAAATATACACCTAAATATGAACTTACCCACTGCTAGCATAATTATGTTTGTGTTTGATTCTGATTGAATGCCACCCAAGACAACATGATGATTTTATCATCATGGTCACAATTTTAAAATATGTAACTTCTTTCAAATCTTTTTAATTTGCCGATGCTAGCTTATTGATGAAACTATAAGAGAATGCCTCATCACCGTTAGTCAAATACACAATATTCTATTGTTCACTTAAAACGTTAGACTAAACAAAGCACTTGTTTGTCATTGAGTTGTTTAGATCGAGCGCACATGTGGGAGTGAAGTGCAGTAGGTGTTGTCGAATGATTGTTCGATGTATCACCAGTCTTAAACCATCAGGAGATAATTTGTTATGGAATTTATGTCTTGTGAGTAATTTTGTAAATAAAACTTGGGCTTATTGTTTTTATGACTTGTGTTTATTGGCAAATTACTGGATTATGGTCAAATAAAATTATATCCTGTTTATCAGATGGTGTGTTCCGATTAACAGGAATATTTTACATGTAAATAATCGTAAGGCAGACATGATTGGTGCAGTTGTAAGATTCTGCTTTCGACCACAAGGTCTCTTGTTCAGTTTCGGCTCTGCCAAAATTTGAATATTGTGTGACCTTTTCTGTCTAAGCTAACTCAGCTTTCCATCTTTCCGGGGTAGGTAAATGAGTACCAGCGTCTGCTGGGAACTAACCTGCAATTGATTAGTGTCCCATCCAGGGAGAGTCAAAGATTCTCGTCTGCTCGTCTCGGGCCACCTGATTTGTAATAGATTTAGCTTAAATAATCACAAGTTTAAAACAAAATTGTTGCTGTAGGTGCTGTCAAACCAAGGCGACCAATTAGGGAACACCCATACCAGAGATAAAGTAAGTTTTTCGTGGTAACAAGTAGAGGTTACAATAGAGTGAATTACAATACTTTATATATTAAAATATAATTTGATTTGAATTTGAATCGGGTTTTCCTTCTCAGTTTTTCTTGGTAAATATTTCAGTCTTTTTAACATGATGGCATTGCTAATTACTGACTGGTTAACCATAGCTGATTGATCAAGTTTGGTCACATAATTTTAACACAAGATTCATGTTTATTTGTTTAAACATTGATTTTATTTGAGAGTAACATTAAATTGTTCATTACTCATCGATAATATACATTCATCTTATTTATGCCGCGAGATTGCCTAGTTAAAAACTACCATTCTTAATACTTTATGTAAAACATACGCTAAGTTGTCTTAATTACTAACAATCTTAATTTTTTTCTCGCAGTAGAGGCAAGTTAATGGTACCTAGTAACATGCTTCTCTCACAAGGCAGACTAACAAACCGCAACTGTCACACGACTCTGGCTCTCACCCTTAGCAGTATTATAACCATTGTAAAGAGTTGGTTTTATTGATTTACGTTATTAGTGATTGAATCATTTGTGGGTTGCAAATAACAGGATTTTATCTAGTATAATAGGTGTTCGTTTCAAAGGTTAATTATTATTTCTGTACAGGATACCCCTTTCACAGAACCTCAAAATGATTAGTTTTAACAAGATGATTTTAATATATTTGAAGCAATGTCATGATTAAGAGTTCCTAAAATATGTTATATCAAGTCTAATATATAAAAACATTACGGAAAAGCTTTGATTGATTGACTGGTCAGGTAGATTTTTTGATTGAATTCTCTTGAAAACACAAATACCTGTATTTTCTTAAAGCAAAAAGGTCTGGTTCACTTCATCACACTTTATACGTTTTGTTTGCTAGTACTACGTGTTTATTAACTTATATTAAGATTCACTAACTTAAGTAGTTCACCAGTTAAAAGTTAATTACGTATGATGTCTTAGGGTTTTGAAAAAATTGCTGTTAAAAAGTTAAATTGATAATTTTAATGTAATAATGTCTAATGTTGGAAACTAAATTGACACTTTTTTAGTCTTCTGGTGATTATTATGTTGGTTGTCACAACTTTTTAACACAGTAAAATGCAATTTCAGTTTGGTATGGTTGAGGAGACCATGTATAGCATTATCTCAGACAAACTTGATATTCTTCAATTCTTTTTTACGAATTTTCAAGATAAGAACTTTTCTTGTTGAGTTTGTGTCAAATACTTTGATTTTTTTTTTTTATCGTGCAAAAGACGTTTTAGACTGACCTCAGTTTTATGAAGCTCAGCTTGCATTACTGGTCAGTTGATGCTGAACTAACGACATTAAATGACAAAGTTATTAAGAAATTCGAACTTTTATAGATTATCCTTGAAAGCATTGTGGGTAATTCAAAAAACAATGATTCGTCACAAACATTTCCAGTTTCATGAGATTGTTTTCTTAATAACTAGGACACGTATTGCTGGCAAAGGCATCTCGTATGTAACGGTTAGTTTGAGATGAGGATAAAACGTTATGGGTTAGGCTTTCACAGAATGAATAATTTTATGAACAAAAAGCTGGGGGAAATCAGAGAACTGAGTTCTTTGTAAATTGTTTTTTAGTTAATGGTCAAAATCATGAAGAGGTCAGGGAATTTCCCTTTTAGGAAGTGATGAATGGTTCTTTTCAGTGTGCTGCTAGTGGTAAAATTTTTCTGATGATTTGATAGCTTTTTTGCAGGCTAAAGATATTCTTTTCACTTCTAATATTTTTTGTACCAGTGTAGAGCTCCTCTTACATAATAAATTTTTATGTGACAATTTTCATTTGACAGTTGTTTTTATTTCTTCGTGTAGACAAACAAAATTGACCAATTTTTGTTTGACAATCCTATTTGCTAACAAACTGGCGTGTTAGTTTTTTTGTGGTAAATAAAAATTGTCGCATACAGATATTAAATTATCTGTGTGGATGAAACGACACATTTTGATGTCATCCGTAGATCCCAGTCTTCGTTATTTTGTTGTTATATAAAAATTGCTTGTGCAGACGGGGCTTAACTCGAGTTGTGTTTCATGTACATTCTTGGGAAACAGAGCAAGTTATTTTTTCATTACCTTTTGTCCTTTTTGCCGTGAACCAGCTGGTGGTCGACCACAGGGTCATTGTGGGTAATCACTGTGTTCTGTCAACTATTGTGCTCTCAATTAATCTGAAATTTCGAATGGAAGGAAAAGCCAGGGAAATCATAGTGAATTTTGAAAATTAAGATTTTCGGTATCTGTGTTATTACAAAATTCTGCTCATGTTAAAATTGAGTAAAGCTCTCAACTAGGTTAAGTGTTACAAAGTTGCCACAACCAATAAAATCCTGATAGAAGGACTATGTAAAAAGACTAACTGATTAACTTTAGTTCACATCCAAGTTTTAATTTGCACTTGTTGTGAATTTAAGCTGCACTATTAGGTCAGCTTGTTTCGATTTTTATCTGCTTTTAATGATGAACATGGTTAATATAATTATTTCACAAACACTGATTAGGCCTAATGTACACTAAATGTAATTAATATGTGTGATTTAATTGTAATAAAAGAGGTTTATTGCCAAGGTAAGAAAAATAAAAAGCATAATTTTGAGTAGCTTTGTTTGTTTCATTGTGTTTTCTTTCTCCCATTTACTAATGTCTATTTGAATGTTAATCTGACCTTACTGGAGTATATTGGCTATTCTAAACAAAACGTTGTTTTTTACTTTCTCAGTAGTGATAGGCCACACTAGTTGGTTATGTGAGTTCTAATATTTTAAGAAAAATAGAGATTCTCTTATGAAATACAAAAATTCTCACTCCTCTGCCTTTTCCTGAACATTTTTGAAAGATCCTTCGCCATATTTATCTTGCCGAACTTTATCAAACCATTCTGTCACTCTGTATCTTTGAAGCATTGTGAAATATAAGATACGGTATGATCGTATTGTAGAACATGCCTGCACACACTTAACACACTTAAAGGACTTGCATTTTAAGTATATATTTAAGATGATTTCATTACACATCATTTCTGTAGCTGTTCATTTGTGGTGGCTGAACATGGTGTTTTGCCGAAATCCTTTAGGCCTTTACGATTTCTTGTCTTTAAGCCACAACTTAAATCATTTGAGGAACTTTCATATAGAACCGAATCGGATTCTAAATCAGAAGTATCCTGTGGATGCTCAAGTAGTGGCCTGAACTCTCGCGGCTTCTTGCGACAAACATGGCTCTTACAACAAACATGACTTTTACGACAAACATGACTCTTACGACAAACTTGACTCTTACGACAAACTTGACTCTTACGACAAACTTGACTCTTACGACAAACGTGACTAGCTAAAATCACGAACGAATAATAATTGACTCGGCGTTTCTCAGTGACTTCTAATCGATTAGATGAGCAGCGATACGATTGGATAATATGACTTTCTATTGTTACGCTTTTTCTGTCACCACAACCATTCCAATGCAATCGCAAAAACACTTTTTTTTCCATTGAACGTCATACCTATCGTGCACAGGCATCCCACAAAGGTTGTGCAACCACAAACTTTGCTCATGTGCAGAGCTTAAAATTGTTGGAAAATCTTGTCTTGAGCCTTGATACATGGTTAGAGTAGAAGTGATGAAGACATTGCAAACATTATCAACATTTAATTTAAAAGAGAAAAAAAATTCTGAAAGCCCGAGGTTATTTTTGCGAAACGTCAGTTTATTGCCAAATATGGTTTTTCAACATATCTTAAAGTATGTGGTTTTGTAAAAAATCTTTCACAAAAGCGGAAAGATCTTTTGCGAGTGGAGAAGCCAGAGCATTGTTCGTTGTTGTAGCCAATCGTGTTTGTTGTATGAAGCCAAGCCAGTCACTCCACGAGCATCCACAGGATGCTTTTGATTTATGCATATGTTATCAAACCTGTTACCATGGAAATAGTCCTTATATAGAACTTCAGTAACTCATGAACCCTGTTAATCTTGTAGGTATTTTTGTAGTCAGCTAAAATTATAAGCTTACCAGTAACATCATTTTCCAGTAATATGCCAAAATCTGGTAAAACTGCCCTACTACTTTTAACATATAACTGAGAGAGAGGCGTGAAAATCTGTTTGCCTTTTATCTCCCCTTCTCATTCCATCCCATAAAACGTTGAAGTATTTGGAAAGTTATTTAATTTAACCGCAACTTGGTTGGACGGTATATCCATTGAGTTAACAGCATTTTTATTTGCTATTTGTTCTTAAAACTGTTGCAACTACTTCTCGACATTTCAAATTCTTGATTAAGAAGACTACACAACTTAACTCTATCTCGAGTCTGAGTTTGTACCTTGGTGTAAACAGTGATCGCGGCAATGTACACAGTTTAAAAGGGCTATGTTACGAAGATTTTATTTTCGGTCAGTTTTTCGTTAAAATCGCTACGAAGTGAAGTGGTTTTACTTTCGCACAAAATGTTCCTGATAAACTTTGAGGTAAATGTCTAATGAAATGTTTTTTTAAAAAAAAAAGGAACCTATAATACGTTTTTTGGCATTTTTTTTTCTTTTTTTTTTTTTTTTTTGAGCATCAAAGTTTGAAAAGGTTGGCCAAACTTTTTTAAGTTTTAATCCATTTCCATCCTTGCCATCCGTCGCAATAAATAGCAGAAAACAGAATAAATCTCATAATATAGTTTTAAATAAACCTAGACCATTGTTTTTGGAATTCAGTTGAGGACAAGACTTATTTGGAATTTAAAAAAAGATGCTAAAATAACATGACATAGCCCCTTTAAGAAATTGAAAAAGTATAGCCTCAAGAAACAACTTTTCATCCTTCAACGGGATTCGAACCCATGACCTCTGTGATACCGCTGCAGCGCTCTTACCAACTGAGCTATGAAGCCAAAATTTTAAGGGCAGGTCAGTCACTCTATAGACATAATTGTGCGTAAAGAATTGAACGCGATAGTCGATGTCACCAACAAAGAAATCTTTCAAACTCTTGTCACATTCGATAGTCCTGTTAGTTTCCCTCGCAGCTGTTTCTTTTAAGGGTCGTCACGCAACTCTCTTCCCCCATCCCTTCCCCACCCACACAAACGGCTGCTTGCAATCAAGAATCATTCATTTCTCTTTTTGTAACATAACCAGTGAAAAAATGTCACTGTTTATGAATCATTCAAAAGCTCTTGTCCTAACGTAGATATCTGAACAGATAAAACTAGAATGCTGCTGAAAAAGATAGTAAAACAGCTACTGTTCATCAGCAGGATGCCTAAATTTCGTGCAATTCTACAGTTGTTTTCGGCTAATGATCTAAGTTCTAAAAGACCTTTCGGATCAGTTAAACGTGCGCAAACAGAACTTTATACCGTCCCGTTAACAGTTTCTTTAATTACGGGGTTCATCGACTGCTATGCACAGTTTCTTCTGTTAAACTTGGTTCGGACTAGCCACGAACTGTGGAATAACCACCACTTCTTACCACAAAACACCCACGAAATTTGTTTTCATACCATCCCTGCTAAAAGTGCGTTGCGTTATGTCCAAGCTTTAAGAATTTTGTGTTTTAAGGCTTGAGTGACCTCCTGTATCTGCTAAAAATGTTAATCAGCCTTGGCGTGGAGCAAACTCTAAAGAATTTATTTTGATACACCGTTTGAGGTTCGCAAGCCTCTGTATCCGTGGTTTAGTTGTACTGCCTGATTTGTCTTTCCTTCATATTTGGCTTTGGAAATGCAAATGCATTTACTTTTGTAAAAACTTCTTTTTAGATTTTTGAATGACGTGGTGGAATGATAATGTTGAGGTGATGGTGATTGTAATTACCCATGCTGATATGATTATAATGATAAAACTGATTGTGATTATGGTGATAGTGATTATGATGGCGATGAGTGAAGACGATGATGATGATTGTGTTGGTGTTGATAGTCGTGGTGGGAAGGTGGTGATTGTGGTAATGGTGCCGATAATAATCATGATAATGATAATGACGGATTTTGTAATGATCATGATAGTGTTTGTGTTGATCGTGGATATGGTGGTCGTGGTGATGATCATGATGGTGGTTGTGTTGATCTTGGATATGGTGGTCGTGGTGATGATCATGATGGTGGTTGTGTTGATATTGGAAGTGGTGGCGGTGGTGATCATGATGGTGGTTGTGTTGATCTTGGATATGGTGGTCGTGGTGATGAGTGGCGGCAATGACATTGGTGATTGTGATGATGAACGTGATGGTGATTTTGATAGTTGGTGGTGGTAAGGATGATGAGCATGATATTAGTGATGATTATCGTGATGGTTGTAATGATCGTGGTAATGGTGATGATAACTGTGGTGGCGATAATGTGATTATAATGATGGTAATGGCTGATGATGATCATGACGGTGAAAGTGGTGATGGCTGGCATGATGGTGGTGCTGGTGGTACTGATCATAACGGAAATAAGTTTTACGTTCATGGTGATACATGATGGTAACATCGTGATACATGGTGATAACTTGTTGAAAGATGGTGGTGCGTTGGTAATACATTGTGATACCATGATGGTAACATGTTAGTACATCGTGGTACCATCGTGGTAACTTGGTGATGCAATGTGGTACCATACTGGTAACATGGTGATTCATTGTGGTACCATGATGGTAACATGTTGGTACATTGTGGTACCATGATGGTAACATGGTGATACATTGTGGTACCATGATGGTGACATAGTGATAATATGACAAATGGTGGTACCATGGTAACACATTGTGATACCATGTTGGTACCATGATGATACATTGTGGTACCATGATGGTAACATGATTATTGTCGTAACATGTGGTACCTCGGTGTTAACATGGTAATACATTGTGGTACCATGATAGTAACATGATTATTGTCGTAACGTGGTGGTACCTCAGTGGTAACGTGGTAATACATTGTGGTACCATGATGGCTATGGTAGTGGAGACAATAATGATCATTGTTTGTGGCATTAGATTACAGTAATGAGCTTGAATAGCGGTGCTTTTCATTAGCTTTGAGTTCAGTATGAAAACAAAATACTAACAAAGAGCTACATACAATCTAAGGACCGAATGATTAAATTAATTTGCTGCTTAAATAAAAAGATTTACGCAAGTAAACATTTCTTTTTAGGTTTGCTTCCTTCTTTCAAAACTGGATATGGCGCTCTGACGTTCTTCCTGGACAAGACCAACGTTCTGCTGGCGCTTCTTCGACAAAATCGGCCATTTGTTCGTGTTGTGCGAAATGCACGTTGTAAAAAGATTTTTTTAACGCAAACTGCAGCAGCAGGCTACAAAGTTTTTACAAAAATGAAATCTGCATTTTGCAATGTTGATTCGTAATGATTTAATCATAACTTTAAACATGTTTTTAGTTTTTAGAGTTTTTTTTTAGATACAGAACTGGTTGTTTCAGGACTTGAAAACAAAAATTCCTGTTTAGGGAAATTTGGGCTTGTAGTGCTTTCTAGCCGAGCTCTTGTATTGGGTTACAATTCAAGTGGAGGTTGGGACAAGAGTTAGAGATAAGTGAACTAGTAGATACTCAAATATGGTTTATAATTAACAATAAGAATATTATCTCGATTGACGATAGAAATTGGGATCTGTATTCTAATTGTTTTAGTAGAAATTTTTGAAAAAGAAACAAAAGAACTGATACTTTTTTACAAAAATTTGTTTTTGAAGCCAAGTCTCGTTTGTTTTATTTTTACACTTTGCTGCTATCGTCGGGTGAAAATGTCAATTCATCCTTAAAATTCAATTTTTTTTTCTTACCATTGAAAATTATACCATATTTTGTTGCTATTTTAGTTTTCTCTGGGACTGCGTATAGTTCCATTTCCTAAACGTCAGAAAAGGGGGAAAGGGCCGCCATATTGCATTACTTACATCCGCAGACACTATCTATCACCTGATAGATAGCGAGTAAGGTAGCCAATCAGATTGCAGTATTTGCGGTAGTTAGTGACAAGATTACTACTAACCGGCCTTAGAATTAGTAGAGGCAAGTACGGAAAATAGAATGCTTTTCGTCATAGTTTGGACAAATTCAATTACAAAGATACGATTAGCTTCCCAGACGTAAAAATATAGTAAGCTGTTAGGAATAACCTTTGCTGGACGGAGGTACCGATTTAGTGTTCGTTCATACAGTCGCTTTTTTTAGAATTTTTTAGGTTGATTTTATTGTAAAATGAAAATTATTAATATATCAGATTTTGTAAATAAGAACTACAAGATTTCTATATAAAATGTTATTTTTATAAAATGGAGTCTGGTTTAATGGTTTCATTGCTTTTGTCTGGTGGCATAGTGTTTAACGTTTAATCTTTTAAAGTGCATAATAAGTAAAAATATTTTTGCATAGAATGAAAGGTCACGCCCTCATTACGAAACAAGACGCTCTAGGAGCGTATACTTGTGCCAGCTCGTGGACAAAATGTGAAAGCTTTTGATTTTATTGAGTTCT
>JAOBBB020253660.1:0-11186 GCA_025331005.2 Zoanthus gigantus | reverse complement strand
ATTCAGTACCATACCTGATGAAGGCTAGTATGGCTAGCCGAAATATTGTATTATAAAACTTCAAATTCTACGTTGTACTGGCTATTTATTTTTATTTATATTTAAAATTAACAACTATTCCCCAAAGGGGATCGGAGGTGAATGGTGGTGGATATATACCGAGACACGAAGCGTCGACGCTAGCGCTAGGCACCGACCCTGAGAGGGATAGTTGTTTTAGTATTTACCAAAATAAAAATAAAAATAGGATAAAAATGTACTTTATTTTTAAAGAAACAATACCATTTAAACCATTTTTTCTATTTTTAGCACGAGCGTTTCCTGTCATTTTGACTTCCGCCTAAAAATCAATTAAATGTTTTGGATACCGCGAGTTACGGGAGCCAATCAGAGTTCGCGAAAATAGATATTGGTTGATTTGGCATGGTAAATGCTAATCTTGGATATCTCGAGTTACGGGAGCCAATCAGAGCTCACGAAAATGGTTATTGGTTGCTTTGGTAAATACTAATTATAATAAGCTCTTGCAAAACACTGCCACTGTGTTTAGCTGTTTCCACTCTCTCGATATAAATTTATTTCAAATATTTTGTATATTACGGAAGATCTGTGTCCTTGATATATTTCTACGTTGTTGCTAATTTTCGTTGTCCTAATCGTTGAAATACCACGTAAGGTATTAGTTAAAATCTCAACTATTTCCAGTGGTAGCGTATTTTCTTTATTTATTCGGTGTTTGAAGTTTGTATGAGTTGGCGGCCAACCTTATTTGAATAGATCTTAATAGTTAAAGATTTAATTGGAAAAGCAATGTCTGACTCGCGTACAACTCACTCATCTCCTAAAATATAACATAAAAAATAATGAATATTGATCCTGATTATTAACAGCTAGTGGAAAACTGTTTCGATTCGGTACTTACTGTTGTGGACCGACCTTTGGATAGTTCTTATAAGCAGCTAGCTTATTGGGCCGCATCAGCACATGGCATAGAAATTATATAAACAAGCTCGGGATCCACTGGTCTGATATGAAACTTTAAAATTAAAAAAACTGCTTTCTGTATGCTTTGGCAACTCTAGAGTTTGTAAGATTCCTGTAAAATCAAACAGAGTTTTATAATTGTTACCAATGTTCAAAAAGATGGATTTGGTTTTGTTTCGTTTTTCTCATTTTTCGACCTTAATAAGGTCTGCTAAAGAACAAACGAGAATAGAGTCGGTTCGTTTTGATAAAAATGCTTACATTAAAGCAAGATAATTTTTTCTGTTACTCGTTTCCCGTTACTCGATTGCTCCGGTAAATGCGTGTTTTTAGTAGCTAGCTCTGATTAAATTATTAGCTGGTTATTGGTTAAACATCACTCGGCGCTATTTAAATAACACAATTTTTAAAGTGAAAGCGTAATTTGAAAGTCAATCTAGTGGTTTTAAAAAAGGATATAATGAAATAATAAAACAAACTGGGTTGCAGTTCAAAATGGTTTGGCTTCCCGTTCACCTTGATTTGCAGAAATAGATGAAAGAGAAAGACAAAATTGTGTTCTTTTTGGCTTTCTTGATGTCATTTACTTTTCAGACAAGTTTAAAGCAATTTTTCTGCATATTTTTGAAACAATTTTTTTTTCAAAAATCCTATTGCCGCCCCATCAGCAACTGAAAAAATAATTAATTAAATACGAACGATATTAATTTTTCAAGATTTGCCACCTATTTTTTAATTTTAAAAAGCTCTTAAAAAGCAGCTAATTGGAGTAAACTGATTGTGAAATGTTAGTTAGTCGCACTGATAATTAATTACAGACCTTCAAGAGGAATATACTTGTTTTTAGAAAATATATATGAAGTTGTTTCGATAAGTACCAGTGTGTTGGCCTGAATATAATATTGGGCTGTCCGTTACCAGTGAACTTTGCCGACGCACTGTAACTACCCTTGCAAACACTGTAAACATGTACCGCCCAAAACGCCCGGCCGTATTTCAACCGAAATGCCCACATTCATAATGTGTTTAACTCTATGCGAGCGGCGAAACCAAAGTACAAGAGAAACATATACGGTAAAATTGTCCTTCTTCATCCTGAGTCGGCAAAGTCGCAAAGAAATTCGACTTCTTGACTTATTTCACTTATTTCTTTGTTTACAGTCGTCCGACCGACCCAAAATTTTTGAAATTTGCAAAAAGCAAAAAGAAAAAGTAGAAGCATTTTTTATTTTATGTAGAACCATTTTTAAAATTAACGGTCACTTTTGAAAATGTTTGTAGAGTAGCAAACGAAACGTCAAGTTATAAAATGCATACCAAAATGTTTATATCCGACATCTGTCTTCTGTTTTTGATAAGACCAGTTCCAGTTTTAGTGCGGAACTTCTTTGCCTACTTCTTACGAGGGTTAGGGGTGAGTTTTAGCTTTAGGCTTATTGGAAAAAAGAAATCCACGGATGTTGACCCAAAAAGATGGCAACACTCTTGATTGCAATCTTTATTCATTTCAAGTTTTCCGCCATTTAGGGACATGATTATTGAATCAAGAAAAAATTCGTATGAGCTCCGGAAGGAAAACGAAAAGAAGGAGGGAGGGGAGGGAGGGGAAGCAACAAATGTTTGGTGCTTTGTGATTTCATAAACTCCAAGTTGGTATGTTGGATAATCACTATATGTAAGTAGTGTTGTAGTGTGTTAATAACTGGCGTTTTGAAAGTGTCAGGGTTTTAATTAAAAATTTGTAACGTGATTTAAGCTAAATTTGATTTAGGTCATTTTTAAATTTCATTCTATGAAGTCAAATTATTTGTTGTAGTGGTCGATCTTTTAGCAATTAACTAATGCAGTTTGTACTAAATGTACTGTTTGGTACCTTTTGCATAATTATTGTCAAAAGTTCTCCTCTGTTGGTATTTTCTTAACAAACGTGCGAGCTTTCCGTTTTCTTCAAACTCGCGTCCCCATCGCATGCCGCCAATCTGTGCCTCGGTTGTGTGTAGAAGAACAGTAAGCACAACACATGAAATCAGAAGAAAAGCTAAGACTCTCTTGGACTCCATGACACAACTCTGCAAACGCAAAAACAAAACCAAATGATAAAGCTTTATGGAGAATGTAACTTTAAACATTAACATTCATATAGAATTTTAAAAAAATTGAATTCCTGGATTTTTAATTATTAGTTTTAGATCTCCAATCGTAGAGTATTAGTCCTAAGGGCGTGTTCACATGAGGCGAGTTATGTCTGGGAGTACAGATATTTCAGGGGGTAGTGATGAAACTGTCCCTAGTTTACATGAGAAAAACTGACCCCCAGATGTCTCGGGTGATTGCGAGGCCGCGCAACGCATACGTACTATCCACAAAGTTATCCCTAGCTCCCGAGATATCTCTTGGTGGGACCGAGACAACTTTACCCCTACCTTCCAGACCGAGATATCTCGCCCCCAAGTTGTCTTGGGGACTGGAACATAGCGTAAAGGCACAAAGAAGATAGAGAAACTTGGCTTGACCTGAAATATCTCGGGGGACCAAGATATTCCTACCCCTCTGCTCCTACCCCCCCCCCCGACCCTAATTCCAACTCCAAGTTTGTTTATCTGTTTTCTAATTTAAGATCTTGCACATATAGTCTTTTATAGTATATAGTCTTTTATGCCAACCCAATGTTTAAAGTTCAGTTGCTGTTGATAGCGTCGTGATAAAGGCAAAAATATTCAAAATAAAAAAAGTAATTACAATCATTTTTCTTGGAAACCAGTATCAATGTGGTTATTTAGGTAATTAGATATACAAATTTATTTTAAAAATCCATTTTGAAATTCTAATGGTAAAATGAGTTCCGTTGGCCAGCTTCGAATTTTATTAAACAAAATTAAAGAACGCTCATTTTCTAACTTTTGAAATAGTATCATAGGAAAGCAAAATGTTAATCTTGAATTAGAAATAACTTGACTGATTAGAATTTTAATGCTGTTAATTGCGGCTACTTTGAAGACAAAGAAACTCAATAGTTTACATTTACTTCGTGACTACGTGAGCATTTAATCAACGATATAACAAATAATTTGCAGGTTATTTTTATAAAATGGTGTGGTGATTTTGCGATCGACACATTTCATCACCAAATAGGGAAATTTGCCGATAGCTAAACCACATATTAGATCAAATACACAAAGGAGTGTTTATATCGTAAACGATATTTACGATAATTAAAAACTTTGATTCAAGAACATACCGTTGAGTTTAACGGAATGGATTATTTTTAAAAACGGTGTAAAAGAAGGCTAATGATAAATGATCAACATAAGGTATAGATTACGGACGGTTTTCAATCAACACGAGCGAACATTGACTCAGTGGAGCATCTGTTCCAGACGGCTCAGCAGGATTTCCGTGGTTTGGTTTGCCCTGATTACTGATTTTTCAGTCTCATTGAATTTTCATTTTTCTTTCAATTGCGCATTGACGTTTGTTGAACTTTATTGATACAAATATAAATCGATTTCATGTTTGTATTTCCGTTTGCTGTTTTTGCGCTTCGCGTGAATGTCTTTGTAGTTAGTTAGTGTTAAATAAATAATTTTGATATTTGCCAGTTTCTGTTAACACGATTAGGTTCAATTTATTATTATAGCACTAATCAAGTCATTCCTGTCAATGGCAGATAAAAAACTTTTCTTATAACACTATACTGTCATTTGTAGCGAGGTATATCACTGACATCTCCTACCATTTGATAAATTCTTCGGTTTAAGTCTGGTTAAGAACTTTCAAATTTTAGAGCTAAACTTTCCAAAATAAAATTATGTTTCACCTGCTTCAGGTTTTATAATTAAACTTGACTTGACCGCATCACTAAAAAAACAAATGGCAAACTGGCTCACTTTCCTAAAAATATGCAATCTCAATGTTCAATGTTTCTTAGCCGCCTTGAAGCTTTAAGTTTGATAAGAATTTTCTTAATATTAGAAATTCACATCATTAAAAACTGCACGAAAACGGTAAAACCCTTGCCTTGCATTTAAACACTGATTTCTATATCTAATTTCAAATACCTCCCATCTGTTGGCCACAAGCAGTTCATTTCATCAATTAAGTTGGCATTTATATATTCAAAAAGCTACCTAAATATTTTGAAGGCGTTTGAATCTTAAAAATGTTCAACCCAAGCCTTGGTTGCGGTTAAAAGTGAACTGTGAGTCTTAAAGCTCGCTACATAGTGATACGATAAGAAAATTGCTTTTTTCACCTCTGAGGACACCGCTAACACTCTGTATGGAAGGATTTGCTTTTCTACCTGGCTTAGCGAGACATATCGTCAATTTTTTGTCGATCGGACTGTTGTGTTTGAAATTTTGTACCTCTCTTGGCAACTATTACAATATCTGCCGAAGTTATTAGTATTTTCGCCTCTGATTGAAACACTTTTTATAAATAAAACCCAAGTAAAATCTTCATGGACAGCTCTGGGTTAGTCGAAATAAGTAAATATAGGTGGAATGAATTTTCCATTTTTACTTGATAAGACGGCTTTTAATTTCTAAGCTTAGTGGCACAAAGATAGCCTGCGCTGCAGACACTCGATGGTTGAAAGAGCTTGGGCCGCAGGCTACACAAAGATAGCAGCTCTTAAAACGAGGACGGCCCGTAATGTAGGATTTTAGCCATTAGTTCCAAAAACCTTAAGAATGTTGGATAACACCACATATTTTGCTCTTCAGTAGGGAATAGTCATTTATATAGCTTAAGAATATTTATTAAAATGACTAGTTATTCCAATTTTCTAACATCCGATTCAAAAGAATGGATAAAGGCAATCTTTTTTACTCTTCAAGACGGTGAAAATGATTTTTATGAAGATTGAAGTGTTTAATCATCTGGTTCGAAAGCGAGTTTTGGCAGGTTATATCTAGTTTTCACAGAAACAGCAATGATAGCTTACAACAAGCCAATTCTTTATCTATGTACAAAAACTGAACAAAATTTGGTTTCTGTTCGCTTTTTTTTTCCTTTATGGCTTTTCGTTTCTATTTTGAGGCTTAAACCCTTAAAAGATTGTAAGGAAAAGCTATATATAAATTAACAAATAATGTTTCTTAGCACAATGCAAATGATTCTAAAAGTGAAAAGCGCTTACCAGAAAAATTCGAAGTAATTTTCTTAAGATTGGTGCTTTCCTTCTTTGAAGCTTGACAGTCTCGTTTTATAGAGCCAGATTTGGATATTTATAAGGAAGCAAACTGTTTACAATAAAAGCTCATTTGGGCGGATGAAGGTTTTGCGTGCACAGATAACTCGTTTTGTTGAAATAATTGGATTTCCGTTGACATGAAATGAATGCACACCCGTCATAAACAAAAGTCATATTTTCAGATCAAAGGGCGTAAATTGCCCTGCCTAATGAATACATTATCTGTGATTATCAAAGGTAATAGACCACTTTTATCTCTAAACGAGATTAAATAAGATTTTAAAAGACAAAAAATGGAACCCAACTATTACTTTCATTATATTACTATGGCCTCAAATTATCCTCTCACTGTGACTAACAAACGTCATACCTGGCTTTTAAATTTAGTTCACAAACTCAATTGGTTATTCTGAATAAAGTTTACACGGTTTTGATAAGACGGTAAACATAAAAAGTGAAGCTTTCGTAAATTCTTTTCTTTCATCTGGCTGCAGTTTCTTGGAGTGGTTTGCATTGATTCGTCTTATTAATAAATTAACTGGTTGACTTAATTCGAGAAAATAAAATGTAAATTGCAGGAATTGTTTGATAAACCTGAGCAGGAAGCGGCAAACGAAGCCGGTATTTTCTCCAATACGTATGTCAGTTCTTCTCAAGTTTAACAAAGGGCTGTAAACTAGCGCATTTCTGATAAGATTATTCACCAACTGAAATAGAGTCTAAAGAAGGGGAAAAATTCAGAACATAAAATCTTGTCAAATAGAATAATAAGTTTTAGTTTTATTCAGCTACGCAAGAAATTGATTCAAAAGAACGGAAATATTCGGTAATTGGTTTCTTTGAAATCAAATAATTGCTTCAAGTATTGGAGACAAATGTCAGGAACAACAAACTTTATGGTGAACGAGACTTCAAATGTCGAAAACAGAAGTGAAAGCTAAAAATTCCTGATTAATAAAATCTAAAATTCCAAACTTTTTGTTTTCTCTATTTTCACTGATATTGTCCATATCTTGGTGTTAATCTTCGTCATAAATTAAAACTTTTAAAATGGCGCAGTTAATATATTTTAAAAAAGAAATGTTTTTCATTCGCTTTTGTCAAATTAGTGCCGAATGAATAAATTTGACAGTAGTCAGTAAAGAGTGCACAGATATAAAACTCGACTTGAACACATTCCTTTTTCGACAACAATTGCAAAAGACATATTTGATTTCTTTTTTTGTTTTGTTTATAAAGAAGCAAATCTTATCAATTGATTTTTCAGTGAGGTCATTTTCTACCACAGTTATTAACTAGACCAAAAATTGTTTGGAGCTAGTAGGACGTCGCTAAAATATTTATGCAGTGCATTGAAACCTATCACTGCCTATCGGGCCCAATACTATCGTTTGCAATTTGCAGTTAATCTTCATCGAGTACATTTCAGTAAAATATCCCACTGTAATTGTTCCGGTTTTATAGATTCTCTTACTTTCAATTATATAACTTTTACTGAAAAGTTTTATAGTGCACTCCTTTATTTCACTTTCACTCGCCAATTTGTGGGTAAAACTGTTGATTTCATGTAATAACTGCAAACAGCCAGATGTATAATAGTTATAATAAAAGAATTTTCTCCGCCAGTTGCATGCGAGTTTAGCAAAAACCCAACGTTCAAAACATATGTCGCACAACCCTCTTAAACAACTTGTATTCAGCAATAGAATCGTGATACAGTCAACAGCAACTATGCCATTGTATTAATACATTTTCTCAAAATTTCCAAGTTTCATAGGACTCAGTTGATAATTATATTTCATCTCCTGATACAAAGGATATGTTCAGTTCTTTCCGACTGAAATGCCGTGTCTTATTGGAAACAAACCATACTGAATGAATTGTTTGTTTGAAACTTCAGATTGTAAAATTATTGTAAATATTGCACAATCTGGAGAAAATACTACATTTTTCATTTTTAATAGCACAAAGCAGCATTTTTTATCGTTATCAAATAGCTGGAACTACTGATTGAAAACAACCCTGGGAAGACTTCCAGTCGGTTTGGCTGTTTACAAAGACAACATGCATTGACAGCAAGATAACTACAACTACAATATTTTATTCAATACCACTAAAGCGTTGAGTTTATCTTTTACTGATCTCCCTTTATACGGCCTTGCAGTAAATATAATCAAATTTGAAGTTAACAGTCCAAAATTCAATATATTGTTTGTTATAGAACTTTAATTTAGAGAAGTGCTTCTACTGAATATATCTTCCCTTTCCAAATGGTACGTCTAGCTACCGAGTCTTACAACATACTTTACATCGCTTTTTTATCGTTTTTCTCGAGCTCTGGAAAGCTATTTCTCTCCTAAAAACATAATTTAATTTATCAGAGCTATTTATCATAAGGCTATATGAATCGAATGATGTAAATCAATAGTGCCCTATGTTTAGCTAAAGTGTAGATTTTTTTTCAGTGTGGTTCAGTCTCAGTTTTCCTCTACACTCGCGCGAGTCAGGCTCAGCGATGTTAAGGAAACTTTTATTTTGAGCCGACTGAATGTGAAATTACTTGGCGATTCGTGCGATTTTATTTTAAATTCAACTTAGATTGTTAGAACACGCTCATTTTCCTGTATCATAGAAGTGGTTAATTAATATTCTTCTTATTTATATAAATATTGTTATTTTGACCCATAGCGTAAAAAATGCAATGTATATCTCGGTACTCAACAATTTCTCAACGGCTGGTGTTACCGCTTGTACTCAGCCTTCCCGCCATCAGGTATGCGCACGCACGCTTGCTTCGCGCCAAATTCATTGTGTGTGCGAGTTGATAACTATTTCAGGTGATTTTTAAAAATACAAAATTTATTGAGCAACAAAGACATTCAGCTTTATATAGAGGTAATTATATCAATAAAGAGTTTGCCTTCGTTGTGCTCTTTGCTCTTTTTATTCTTTAATTAAAAGCTGACGACGTTTCGAGCATTAGTTCTTCGTCAGAGGAACTGAAAATGAAGGGGTTTATATAACTGATTTTAATTTAAAGGATTAAACATTTCAACTAAGACTGAGTTGATAAAAAAAACGTGTACTCTTACTTTTAATTATCTGACGTTCTTTTAAAGGAATCTTTCTTTCAAAAACGGTGCTGATAAGGATTCCACATATTAAAGAACATGTATAGACTTTGTCATACTTAGTGCCAACCTAATGGATAAACTGTGTAAGAGAATAAGCTATAGAGTATCTAAACGGATGTCATTTGTTCGTAGTTGTTGTAGAGTGTTCTGTATATAAATACAGAATATGTCGATCATTTTAAAGAGCCATTAATGAAAAGCTCATCGGGGATACTCAGTAGTATATGCCTGTTCAAGCTATAGGCTTTTTAAGTCTATTTTGTTTAAAATTAAGATTAACTTTATGTTTTAAAAACGGCTTTATAACTTAAAGGAACATTTTTTGATGAAGATATCTAGCCCAGTTTATGTTTCTCTAAATCGTTAACTGGTTACGTAGCAGATAGAGTTAGCAACAAAGGTGTGTTTTTAAAAAGAGCTGGATCGAATGAACAGGAAGTTATCGGGGATAAAAGGATTAGACAGTATAAAATTCATAGGATATGCATTAGGTAAGAAAATTTAGAAAACTTGGGCTTTACTGGAAAGATGAATTTATGAAAAGAGAAAACGGTAAGTAACTTTAAAAGGCTGCGAAGATCAATGGAGTGGAGATTCTTGAACAGCAAACGATAGACGGATTATGGCACAGATAGATTATAAACTTATAATATGTACCAACTTGTCTCGTGATATGGAATTTAGGAAAAAATTTAATGTTGTTTTAAATTTTGAAAAACTCGAGTTGATTACAACAGCTATTTCAGTGATAGACTTTTAAAATACTCCATGAGTGAAGTAGAGGCTATACAGGTTAGTGGTTTTTAATAGGAAAAAACTGAAAAACATGAGACCTTAATAAATCATCACTGGCTTTCACTAACAAGTTTGTCGTTTATAAATATACTAGCTGTTTCCTTGGCTAAGGTAAATGCTGGCGAGCAAGGATTTGGTATACAATTTTTTTCTTATTAAGAACCCGTAAAATTTTCCTCAGGCTCAATTTTTTATATCTTTTTCGGAAATCTTACGCTCAAAATGTTCCTATTCTGTTCTTAACTAAAATGCATACATTATGGTATAATTTAATTATACAGGTAGTGACCGAGGCATTTTAAAAATTGAAAAACATGGGTTTTTTTTCCTGCTCAATATGAAAAGTATGAATTATGATGTATTTTGAACGACACAAAATAAAAATTTTAACTGAATAAAACTTGATTTTAACATCCACCAAAAGTTAGCAGTGTAGCATGTTTTTTCAGATGTATAGATTTGTATATACAGGTTTTCTGGCATATTTTTAAAACTAAGCTTTTTTTCTTTAGCTAGATCGTGTTACCATAAAAAATACCATTTACTATAGGATCAGAATGGTAAATACACATTAATAAGTCTGATTAAGTTGAATAAGATGCGGCTTCCGGGCTTTTACTGTTAATCGGCTATCTCTTTTCAATGAGTTTGCTTCAGGTGAATTTTTCGGATTGCAATTAACATTAACTCAATCAGATTAAAATGTTAGGAGATAAAACGCTATATTGCAGACTTAATTTATCTTTTCTTTCTTTTTGAGTTTTGTAATGAAGTAAATTAACTTGATCATCAGTCAAACTTAACCATAAATCTCTTTTTCCCTTTGTTTTTTAAATGAGGCAGTCGTTATATTTAAAGACTTGCCAAGCGTCGACTCTTACAAGTTGTTTAGGTTTGTATTGTACCCTTAGGCCTCATTCCTCGCTCTGTTTTCTCCCATTTCCGCCCGCTTTTGCAAATGAGACATATCGACATTTCATTCATTTTAGGTATATTTCTTACTATTAACTATGAAGAGAAGCGAAGTTATATTAAAGACACGACGTTTCGAGGGCATCTTGTCCTCATTATCAAGTGAA
>JAOBBB020253572.1:0-11186 GCA_025331005.2 Zoanthus gigantus | reverse complement strand
ATTTATTAGACTTGCTACTTTTATTAATCCACACCCTTGTCTTGTGTATGGACGGAAACACCAGTTGGTTGTTACACATTAATATCTTTATTAAACAGCTGTAAAAAAATCTAAAATTTTGTCTTTTAACTTGACTCACGTTGTGTTAAGGTATAGGTAGCACAAACGTGCTAGTAGCTAACTTGAAGCCACTGTGTTGGGAACTATGGTCACGTTGTTTAGTTGTACGAGCCAAGCATTAATTTTAATTAAACTGGTTTCGATTACTTTTTTTGGTTGAACGCGTATTTCACACACCTTTTAGTTGCTTTTTGTTGTTGCTCTGACGAAGAAACGAGCATTCGAAACATTAATTCCTTTTATATAAAACAATTTGGATAGTACGTGCGTTTTGATTGGTCTTCAAGTGTGTTTTATAGCACTATGAAGCACGAAAATGACGTGAGCATTAGGGTTGTCTGTTGTGAGAATTTACAGTTTCATGATAGAAATTAAAGAATACATACGCGCTTCGTATATCGTCTTTCTCTTTGTTTAGTCGGAAACTAATAAGTTTAAAAAAGAAATATAACATATATTTTCCATGCCTTCATAGCCTGGTGAAAATACCTCGGCAAAGTTTGTGAGAATTCGAGAGCAGTGAAACACTGATCTGTTCTTGAATGCTCAGAAACGTTTGCCTCGGTTTTAACCATGCAGGCTATGAAGGCATGGAGAACATATTTTATTTCTTAAATATTATTTAAGGGATGTTTATTTACAAAATTTTAACTTTGAGTTCTCTAAATTTTGTTCAAGACGTTAGCTTCCTTAACTTTTTATTGTGGTGATTAGAAATAAACTTTGATTTGAAATACATGTCATTTACCTATAAATCTGGTAAAGTGTGACGTCACAAAAATTATGATTTGTGAACTTATGGGATTTGTTGAGATCTTCCGAGAGATCAAGACCAAAAATGTACATATCTATGCCAGAGATATTACAACAGTTATGCTCTAATGACTCAATTGAAATCCTTCTAAAAATGGCTTGGGTCTTACAGATTTTCACATTACAACAGAAAAAACGAATCTGCTACTGTCCCTACTGTAACCGAAAAAAACGAAAGAAGAAGGAAAAGACTAATTATTGACTCCGACTCAGACTGAGCACCCTATAATCTATAATGTTTCCTTAAAGTTTATAATTTTTGTTGTGCTCATTTGATCGAACTGTTTAGGACAATTTTGCAGTCCTTTTCAAGTTTCATAATTTTGCAAAATAATTGCTAACAGTGTACAACAGTTAAAGAGTTGAAAATTTGGTAAAAGTTACAAAACTTCAGAATCTTTGTTCTCACCATGTGAGATTAATATCGTAATAATATAGTAATATCGTTAATGACGTTATCAAAACTATTAGTTACTTGTACGCTTTTAATTCATTTTTATTATTAAAACATTTTTTATGAAAATTTAAACGGAATTTCGATATGTATATGATAAACAGAAAACACCATGGAAAGTGCTTTGTACAGTTTTTATTCTCTCGTCGTTTCGTAACACAAAACTCACTCGTTCGCTGCGCTCACTCGTTCGTTTTATGATACTTCACGACCCGTGAATAAAAACCGTACGCGCGCACTGTCCAAGTATTCTCTATATATTACATAGATAAGAGTGTTTTACCGAAAAATAGACAACTCGTATTTTCCATACGAAACTACACGGTGATACGAGAGAGATATTTTCCATATCCTCACAAGTGAATATATTGCTGACATCATTCCTTTGTTTTTCCTTTGTTTTTCTTAGTTTTTTTTTTATTTTCGAAACACTCATATCTATGTAATAAAAAGAAAATTACACGTTGGTTTGAACATATGACGTTTGTCTTCTCATGGAAAAAAGATTTCACTTGTTCGCTGCGCTCACTTGTGAAGTATTTTTTTTCCAATCGAAGATAAACTTCATATGTTCGCGCCACCGTGTAATGTCCTCTCTCTCTATATATATGTTATTGTTTATGTATTGAACAAAGTTCATTATTTAAGATAATATCAAATTACAGTAACAAATATTCAAATTACTAGAACAAATCAGAATTGAATTGAATAATAATTAAAAGCGACCTGAAACTATGCACTCCAATTGCCTAGATTGTATAGTCAACTTTTGAGTAGTCCTCAACTGAAATTGTGAATGAAAACGTTAAGTACAATTACAAATAAAAATTTTGTTTCTTCTTGATTCAGTTAGTAAGATAAATTAAAAAAGTGATTGCAAACTGGCAGAGCAGGAATCGTGTCCACGATATCATGCAAATTTCAATTTTCATTTCATCTAAAATATAAATGTGTCCTTACTGCACCTTCTGTAATGTATTCGGGCTCCCTGTGACTCGCAAGGATTTGTGGGCCAGAACACATGGAAAATAGTTATGGCGGTAGGCCAGATTAAATTCATTAGTTTAATTCGTTTTATGTAAAACCAGGCCATTAATCAGTGTTACATCTTCCAACGTAAAAATTACAACAGAGTAGAATTTCAAAAAATTGAAGATATGTTAAGGAATTTGTCTGAGCTAGTATGCTACTAAACACAACCCTCGCATTGTTTTATCTGTTAGTGTATTCTCAAGTAGCTAAAACGGAATAACAGCTGCTAAGATTTAGCGGTAATACTATATTGCTTTTAGAGGTGCTTTGAATCTAGTTAAGAAATTGACAAATCTGTTTAGAGCAACCTAAATATCATTCAGTTTAGTAAATAATAACTAGGATGTTGTTACCCACCTTTTCTTCTGAACAACCAATCATTTTCTCCATTTTATTATTGTAAGAGGGCCTCTGCTTGTTGCTTGTGTTGAGTGTTTGAGTGGTTAAGCTCATTTTATGCCTATTGGTGTAAATATCTGATCTGAGGCAGTGGGATTTGCTATTTAAATCGTATCCGTGGTCTTTGCTACGATGAAACTGACTTTCTTTAGAAGCTTTCCATTCAGGTTTTGAATTGCCAGTTCTGTGAGCATCAAGCCCTTGTTTGCCATCTTCTCTGCCGCCTAATAGAACAGCCAGGTGCTCACTAAGATGTCTCGTAACGTTTGCTTCATACAGGTCTCTATTAAACGAGTCACTTGACGTTTTTGCTTTACCAGATGTGTTCGGTTCGTGAGGAAACAAAGAGAAATTGGGCAAGTCTGCTTCTGAGTCATAATCATCGTCAGGATTTGTTGAGTTTTCCTCGTTGAAGTCTATATTATGGTTATAAGATGGTTTATCGTGTTTAAGAGAGCCAGGATCTTGACTTTTGTCATTGTAACAGCTGCTTGTTGAATTAAAGCTGGTACTATGCCCACAGGACGTTTTATTGTCAAGCCTGAAATATTCAGGAGCCTGGTCGATTGTTGAATAAGTTACTTCTTGGTTCGGGTTTGGAACTGCTGAAGCGTCATCGATTGATGAACGTAAGTGCACAGTGTTATAAAACGCCTAGAAAGAAATTAGCCGTTCATTTTGTTATTTTCTAAAGAACAACCTCGCCGTATTTTGTTTTTTTAACTGAATTTTAGGACAAAATGAAAGAAACTATAGAAAAAGTTTTGTTTCTTGGCCTTGCGGTATTAAAATCTTAGTGGATGAAATCAAAGATGCAAAGATCCTTTAGCATAATGGGGAGGTGACAGAAGTACTAGAATTAAGTATAGTTAGCACAAGCGTGCTAGTAGCTAATTTGAAGCCACTATATTGGGCACTATGGCCACGTTGGTAGCGGGCTTTACCCCTTAAAACTACCATGAGAAATAGTGAGCCTGATTGCTAGCAGCCATGAACAGCTGTTTTGGCCTTTTTAGGCCTTATCAGCATGGCATAGCTAGCAAACAGGCTCAGGTCCCCAAAAACAGCATAAGTACTGGTAAAAGCGCAATGCTTGTGATTGGTGGCTATAAAGTTCGGTTCTGAGTTTCGGACTGTAGTTCGTCGTCTGAGTGAATGTGAAAGTGGATGTTCGCTTCCATCCCGGTGTAAAACTTAAAAATTTACAAAACAGACGTCTAAACAGGAAACTTTTTAAACGTTCTTTAAAAATGACACCCATAATAGTTTCTTTTTTAAACCGTTTTGAAAGCCAAAAGATTCTTCACTAAAAAGAAGGAAAACTTTATTATTATAGATCGTCTAACTGGGACACCATTTATTTCGTTCGTTTGATTTAAGTAAAGATATTACTTCAGAGTTTAAAAGCCTACCGTGATAATGTCAGATGGGATCCACTGACAAGTGTGTATCAGCTGGTCCAATGACATTTCCATCAGCTTTACCAGTGGAGCAACAGTAAGCATCACCTGTGCACTGTATGGGCGGATATTTCATTAGCATATGTGCGTCAGTTTCTAATAAGATTACATGAACTGAAGCACTGTATATTGAGAGTGTTTTGTAAAATAAACTTCTTCTGAAAATATGAGAGCGATAAGCTAAACATTGTTCCTGTGATCTAATGGAGATTTTACAAAGAATGTATCAGCTCAGTAACGGTTTTAATCCCCAACTGTTTTGAGGATGTTGGGACCGCGATATCTTTTTAGAAAATGATTGCGTAGAGTCAAAACTTTCACCTCTTTGTTAGCTCGAAAAGCTTTCTCAAGTTTTAAACTGAAATCGTATTTATCTTTGTTCATTCGCTACCTAAGGTTGTATGCTAATAAAGGAAGGTTGTAAGCAATGACGTCAGCAAAGATAAGCCTATAGGTTGAAGGATGTGTCACGTAAAACAGCGGAGTTATGAGTTACAAACTAGTATAGTAATCATGGATTATGTAAGTGCGTTCGTTCAATTGTAAATCGCGAAGAGTTTGATTTGTCGTTAGCGTTGTTAGAATTGTAGAGCAAAGAGTCGAGTGATTTCTTTTTTCTCCTTGGAAGGAGCTTTGTTTTAAAAAAAAATTATTGCGAAGAAAATGAAAAGGCTTTGCACGAAGGGTCACGAGGTGCCAGAACTGATCGATCAACGTAGAATGTGGAAACGAGGCTAAGTCAGTGAACGACATTTGCCTCGAAAAGCTATGGTATTGAATGAGATTCGGAAGCGTTCGTCGAACTCACACAATTAGACTGAAAAGACCGCTCAAAGTGTACAGTAAAACTAACCATAAGCAAATGTATTACCTTTCAATACGAGACAAATATTGATTATGCTAATAGATCTTATGACAGACGGAGCTATAAAAAGTAATTGAAGTTTACTTTGATTCAAAAGGCCTATTAAATGGAAGTGTTCAAGATGAGTAAGTCTTTACATGAAATTTTTAGGACACCGGGTTCTGAGGTGTTTGCATTGCCAAGCGAGTAAACCTGATAAATCCAAAATGACGGATAAATATATCTTGATTTTTATTGGACACAATGTTAATGTTGTTTTTCGTTTGGCGGCTAGCGCGCGAAAATTGGACGGCGATACATAGGATAAACTGAAGGGCTCTTATTGGATACAAACGGCGCTTAATCGAAAAATATCAAGCATTGGTAGCAGGCATTACCAGGGACGTACATTGGGGGAGGGGGGGGGGCTGCAGAGAGGACATGTACATACAGTTGCCCACGCCGTGATTATAACATAGAAAGGACTCTATACGTGCGCTCTGATTGGTCAAAATCCCATGTTTTATCACAGTATTTTATTACTGTATTTCGGCGCGTAGAGTCTATGTATTATAAAGCAATGAATAAGCTCAAGACGTGTATTAGACTGTGATAAAACAGTCCAGGCATCTGAGAACACTCCAGAAAGCCTGGTCCTCACTACGACATAAGCATAAGCATAAACATAAGCATAACGAGTCTTATGTCGTAATGAGGACAGCCGCGACATAAGCATAAGCACAAGCACAAGATTATCAAAATCTTCTGTTCTTCTTGTGCTTATGCTTATGGTTATGTTGCTTATGTCGCTAGTGAGGACAACACTGACATAAGCATAAGAATAAATTAAACCATTCAGCCAATCATAGGGAACTTGGCTCCAGGTTTCCCTCACAAAAATCCAACGGATCGCGAGTAAGTGCAGTTCGTCCGCCATCTTGTTTTGTGTGTTGGAGAGAGAGCATGGTAGCTAAAATTAGCTTTGCGCCTGCTTACAACGTTATGTTTATGTCGCGGCTGTCCTCATTACGACATAAGCCCGTTATGCTTATGCTTATGTTTATGCTTATGTCGTAGTGAGGACCAGGCTTAACTGAGCTGTTCCTTTTCATTATCTTAGCTTGGTTTTGAGGACATGAGGACAGGATGTATGCCTACGTCATTAACATACAGGGTTCATGGAAAGTCATGGAATCTTAGAATTTCTTTTCGAGGCTTGGAAAGTAATGTCATTCGATTAGGGTCACGGGAAGTCATGGAAAACTGGTACAGTTTAGATATAGAATTATAAAAAAGCAAGATATAAAATATGAAAGACCTTCTTCATTTGCATAAATATCTCAAAGTAACAGCTGTTCTCTTCATCTTAGCTAACTTGCCCATGGTGCAAGGACATGAAACGGTGTCAAAGATCGTGGAAAAAGTCAGAGAAAGTGATGGAAGTGTCGAACTTCAGAAGAGTATAAACCCTGGGCATATACAAGGTCTTTCAGGGCTGGGTTGTTCTTGGTTAAACTTAACCCTGGGTTAAACTAAAATTACCCCAGCAATTGCTTTTCTCAGGAAAAGATTACACTTCATATATAATACTTCTCAGATTTTCCTCGGACAAAACTTGTTAATCCCAAATTTAAAGGTCAATTCCGACTCTGAAAGGTTGGGAACAAAAACCATACCGGTTAAAAATTTAACCCTAGATTAGCTTTAATCGGCTTTTGAACAACTGGACCCTGGATAGTGGTAAGGCTCATCATATTCCTGTGCGCTTTCGGCTGGTTATGGTGTTTATCAACCAGTCCATAACCAAGATGAAGATGGAGGGGGAGAAAATGCATCCCCGTTTTTTGTTTGGTCAGCGAGAGTTTTACCTCACAGTACATCACAGTTTACAGCATCTTGCGACTTTTTAAAATCTTGGGTGGTATTCTAAGTGCCTCGTGATGTTTCCAAGAGATTTCCTGTTGATGATGTCAAATGCTTTCTAGTAGTCCATAAAGTTGACATACAGCGAGGAATTCCATTCTGCACTTTTTTCTGCACAAGATCTGATCAATGCACGATTTAGCTTTCCTAAATCCAGCTTGTTCTTGTCGTAAAATTTTTTCAAGTGCAGCTTGTTGTCTCTCAGTTGTTACAGTTCTCAAGGTCTCCTTTTTCTGTAGTTTTAGAGTTCGAGATTCCATTAATCTGAGATTTGTTCTTGTTGCTAGATGTTATTGAAGATAGTCGTCAAACGTCTAGGAGACATTTCTTTCTCAGCTTTTAACATCTCTGTCGTAATCATGTTCGCTCTAGGTTATTTACCGTTTTTCATAAGATTAGTGGCATCCTTTACTTATGCCTCTGATGGCCTTTCATTGTTAACTTCAAGGTCTTGCTCTACTGGCTTGATTTGAGCTCTCAGTCTTGCTTCTTTTCTATTCAGGATTTCTTCGAAATGTTACTTCCATCTCTCGATTTAATCCTTCTCTTTTTGTGAATGTTGTTTCTTTTTTGTCTTCCATTGTGGTGTCAACAATTCTGTGGCCTCCAGTCATTTCTTCATCAGAAATCCTGAAAACTAGAAGGTCTTCATGTATTGTCGCGGTTCAGTAGTTTGTCTCATGACTTTGTTGAAGCAGGCAGTTGCAGTATACTGAGCCTGTTTTCTTTTTCAATCTGGAATTCTTTTTCTTTTTAGGGCCGGGTCATTCAGTTTCTTGCTTGTTTTCTATTTCTTTTAGAGTCCTTACGTATTTTACTGTCAAACAACCTCTACCTGATGTTATTGTTCTCCTTTTTTCTCACAAGCCTCAGCTTGATCTTACTCGTGAGAATTTGATGGTCGCTTTCAACATCTGCTCATCTCCTAATTCTTACGTCGATCAATGATCACATCCATCTCCTGTTGTTGCTCTTGCCATCTGGAGATGTCCAGATTGATTAATGTTGAAAAATTCTTTCTTTTATTTAACTAGGTCGTTTTCATAGCAAAAGTCGGCCGGGCTCTCTCCAATATTGTTCAATTCTCGAAGTCCGTGTACTCCCATTATTATTTCTCTGTTCTTATTGCAGCTTCCAATCTTCGCATTTAGATCATTCATGAGTAGGAGCATGTCAAGCTTTGAGACTTGCTCAGTGGTCTGATATAATTGTTGGTAGAAGAGATCTTCCTCTTCTTCCTCTGTGTCTGGTGCACAACAGACGATGATGTCATTTTCGGGAAGCATGAGCAGCATCTGGCTGTTACAATCCTTTCACCTATAGTTTTCCATTCGATCATTGATTTCGACATTTCTCCTCCACTCCTGCTTGATATTTATTGTCTATCCTTCCTGTGTATAAAAAGCATGTGTCTTTTAGTCATCGTCGTATCATTTCCAGACAATCTTCCCTCACCTTAGAGATCGATCTTACAGTCTCTGAACTCCTTGTTCACTTGTGCTAACATACCTGTCTGGAACATAGTTCGAATATACCAGCAGCCGATATCGAGTGCTTGCTTGGTTTTACCAGTTCTCTATTCAGATTGCTAGACGGCATCAATCCAACAATCAAGTCGGTTTTTCTACAGGATAAATCATCAGCCGTTTAAACATGGTGGCAGGCATCTGTGTTAATTCTGCTGTTAATTGCATTGACATCAATTTCTGTAGCTATCTAGGTTTATGGAATGATAAAGCTGCCTAAATCATAAGTAGATTTAAGTACGTATTTATATAATAGCAGAAAAGCAAGTTGAAAGCAAGTTGATTTTTTTCCCTTTCAGATCCAAATGTTCTCACTACAGGCGATGGGAGACATCTAACTCCGTTGCATTATGCCGCACGATTCAACTCTACAGAATCAGTGCGCATGCTCATTTATAATGGAGCGGACTGTTCGCATCGCTCAGCCTTTGGACAGCACGCCCTGCACTATGCGGTGCGCAGATGTGACGAGGATTTTATCAAGGTTTGTTGTTGATAAACAACGAGTTCTCAGCACCTTTTTCCCTAATTTACAGAGTTAGTTCTTGAGGGTGTTACAAAACCCGCCACGGATGTTCACATTTATTTAAAATACTAAAAATGCTTTCAGTAGAACAGACAGATCATAGAAAACCGGGATGAAAGTCTTACTCGTTATGACAAGATAAATCGCTACAATAGCTCACATACATTTGTATGTCCTCAGTAGAACAGATCTGAAAGGTCTAAACAGCAGCAATTTAACAAGTATTTTAAGAAAACACACAACACTTTTAAATTTTAGAACAGACATGTTTCGGCATTTACATATGCCATCTTCATTGTGGAGAAATTGATACAATCTTGACAGTATATAACTAGAATAGTAACAATGGTTATAGAATTAATACAATAAAGAAATTACAAAGAAAGTTTTAAATTTACATGTTTGACTTGTTTGTTAAGAGATGGTTTATGTAACCGTGTTTTTTTAATTGTTACGTTTTGTAATAATCTCTATAAACCAATCACTGAAAGGTGAATAGAACAATACTTATTAAAGGGAAACTCCAGGGGATATATAAAATTACCTTATTTGATTGAATTAGTGACTGTGGTTATCACTTCCTTAATCATTTTAACCGTTTTTGTTAATAACCGAAATATCTTGCCTCAAATCAGCGAAAAAAAATAAATGGAAGCTTCGCTATCTTGTAAAAAGGTTTAAAATCTTGTATTTGAAGTTGAGACTTGGAAGTATGCTCTTTCATTTCTTTCATCAAACTAACATTAGTATGCTCTTTCCATTTCTGAACATCATTTTGTCATATCTAATTAAGGTAATATTTCTGTTTTGGGGAGTGCTTAATTATGCAGACAGTTTATGCATAAAAATCTCACCTAATTTCTATATAGCTAATTCTAACCCTAACCTAATAGGACCCCAATATGTCCCACTACAGAAAATATCCTCTAATTAATTTAAGGTGGGAGTTGTCATGTAATTTTTGTGGCCTCTAACTGCAAAGACGCAAACTAATTTGAGCTGTTTCCTATTTCTCATTTTTATGGGGTTAAATGCAGGAGAGCTATGACTTCCCTGAACAGGACACTTATTCACTGCCAGTTAGCTCCAAGCTAACCCTCAGGTACTCTAGTTTCTGACCTCGTAAGGATAGAAAACTGGGAGTCAGATTTGGCGGAAAAGAAGGTCAACAAATCTTGGTAGAGCCATGGATGGAGCTGATATCTTGTAGTTGGAAAGCAGGGATCTGTGCTCACTACATATGCCCCATTACTTAAACTGCGGCACTTAATCTGGCCGAGATTATTCAATATCATTATTTATTCTTTTCTAATATTAATTAACCGTGGACCAAACAGAAACTCAATAAAAAAAAAAATCTAAAATACTGTATACTCATTCATTGTCGGGCGTTTAATTCACTGACTAAATTACTGTAAACTCTTCCTGCATTCTCAAGATTTAATTAACACTAGGTGAGTATGTTTCATCGGCTTTTTCATAAGACCAACGATTTTATCTGATAAAAGTGATATGAAATTTATTCAGATCGAGGTATATTCATTATTTTATCACCCTAATATCTACCTTTTTAGTCATTTCTTGGGCGTCATACTTTTCCTGCATCATTTGTATAATCTCAAAAATGCTTGGAAGTAAATTGAACTCGTTTATAAAATCCAGTTGTCCAACGTTAACACTGTCATGACCACTAGTGGAAGAAACAGCCGCCATCTTGATTTTGCAAAGAAGTTCTGATCCAGTTTTCGCGCGGTCTTAAGCAATGAGATGAGGGGGCGGGAAAAAACTGCGCCAGCCCTTCCCAGTGTGCACAGAAAAAAGATAAGAGGGTTAATGATAAGGTTCCAGTTCAGCGCACAAGGGGGTCAGTTATTCAAAAAAATCTCATTAGCATCTAGTTTGAATCTTGTTATTTGACCTCCATCTGTCATTGTGTTATCAGGGCTGTCAACTCTCCCGGATAAGCCGGGAGTCTCCAGATTTTGGACCGAATCTCCCGGTCTCAAGATTATAACCTCAAATCTCCCGGATAATTACAGGTTCTTCCCATTTTGTTTGAGATTTGGTTTTTTAAACAATAAAATTTCAA